>CACRWG010004406.1:0-44970 GCA_902654985.2 Oryctes borbonicus
AAAAAAAAAAGAAAAAGATTGAAGAAGTCGTAGGCTATTTAGGCTTGACAATATAAAGCAATTTCAAAGAGGAAGGATAATCGTTGGAATTAAAGAAAAAAGACTTAATTTCTGCAATTTCAGGCAAAGGTAATAGTTTGGTAATTTCAGATAACACAAGTACTAATTTTGTACACGCCATGCTAAAATCGCACACATTAAAACAACGTAATCAATAGATAATATAACATCTTTCAAATTAAAAAATAAGAATATAGCATCTAAATATGGAGATACTTACAGACCTACTGTTTCGAATATAAACTGCCCCGCTTATTCTATAACAACGCGGTCGATGCTCAATTTGGTGGATTTAAATTCATGAATAAGATCTTTTCAGTCTTCATGGCGATTTAAATTGAAGCACTTATTGAATAGAAATTTAACGTAAACCGTATTTTTTTACAGTGCTTTGAAAAATATTCAAAATACCCTTTGGGTCCGAAAAAAAATCAGAGATTTATAACATACATAACAACAATTACAGTTGTTACAACTGTAATCATTGTTATGTAGGACAGACGCAGAGAAACATAGAGAAAGCAAAAGAACACAGAATACATACAAACGTTAAAATTTTAATGGATATTCAGTATAGTAAATGTGAATTGGCCAGCTTCATGCATAACATGTTGCCTACCGCATTCAAAGTACGAAATTGGAGGTTATCTATCTAGCATAAGATGTCATTTGTATGGTAGTACATATTCCTATACATATCTTGTTGAATTCGGACGTCCTTCTTTTACTACCTGAGAGAGGTTTATTACATGTATTATAGTATCTGTACAAAATAATTCTTGCACCTACTTTATTTCTCGCATTAATCTAATTATAAATAAAAAGATATATAATAGATTTAGTTTTATAATTATATATTTTGTAATATATATAAAATCTTAGTTAGTCCACCTCCAATTTCAGTGAATTCGGTGTACGTTCGAAGCTGGTCGATTCGCATTTAATTATTAACATAGTGTACATACACATTTGAAATAAAAGTATTTGTGAAGAAAACCTTTTTGGAAGTTTCATTTAAACTCGGTATTATCAATTGCTATAGAATTTCTTAATATATTAATTCTTAATATTGAACTAGGAATTCGGAAATATAATAATATATAGGTGTTCTACTTAAAATAAAAAAGTTGAGAGCTACTTCCGGTGTAATTAGAAGTTTTAGATAATTGATAATATTTTAGTTCAGTAGTACATGGGGGTTTTAGTATATACTACCAAGTTTTCAGAATTTTCCAATGAATAGTTTTTCATATATCGATGCAGTTCGTCGTGAGACAGTCTGTATATATTCTCTTCATTTCATTTATGCTTGACCAAGAGCAGATAAATTCGAAATATACACTTTTCAGAAAAGAGAATATTAGAAAGTTGTTAATCTTTCGTATTTATTACGCAAATGTGGTGAGGCATGTAAATCGCTTTTACGGTATATAAGTCCAACGTCATCTTACAATATGTACTTCGTTGTTTACAATTTAACATATTTATTTGTTGTGATGATACGCAATTAAGTATTTAATTGTTGTAATAATCAGTCTACTTGCTGTTATCTTAAATAAAACATTGACCTAAAAATAAATACATTCTACATGCAATTCACATGCATTATTTATCGCTATTATGTTCTATTTTAATATGCACGAGATGTTGCGTGTTAGTCGTCGAAGAGATATTTCCTTTCCTTGCGTGCTAAGCACTACAAAACCGGCCACTGGCCTTTGGTGTTTAGCGGAAGTCGAACTTTCTCTCAGATATCAGTGGCGTGGAAGATTCTATTATATAATTTGTAGTTTGTCGCAATTATTTGTGTGAGCACAAGATACTTTTCCACCATTACTGGTACAAGGATTTTTTCGTGTATCAAGCTGATCAGTTTAATAAATTTAGTTGTGAGAAACTAAAGAATTTACTTTCTTATTTGGATATATAAAAACTTACAGGAAGTTAGATATTTGATATTTATTTAGATATAACGATATACAAATACAGTGCAGTCTCGATAACGTGAACGTCCCATAACGTGAACATCCCTAAACGTGAACAGCCAAATTGATATGCGTATTCCAAAACGTGAATGTCAAGAACACTTTGCCTCTATAACGTGAACATAAATGAAATTTCGTCGTGTTTCTTGTGTCGGTAACTTTAGCTTTTTGTATTAGGCCGCCAACTATGCGGCGATCCTTTTGTCGGTAAATTACCTTTGTATGTATTAGCCCGCCATTACATCGGAAGAAATATTGTGTACATATTCAGCGTTAGTCGGTGTTTATGCGCCAACCGATACGCAAGCATGATGGCTACTAAGAAGGTGAACTATTTAACATTAGAGAAAAAAGCCCAACTCTTATCCGATGTTAGTAAAGGTTTCGGAGTTACCTGTTTATCAAAAAAGTATGGAATAGCGAAATCTACAGTGTGTGCGATTAAGAACAAAAAGGCCCAGATTACTTCAACAGTTGCCATGACATTTTCTGGAGCGTCTAAACGAAAATCTCTTAGACCCTCAGAGTACCCGAAAATGGAAAAGGCCTTATACAGATGGTTTTTACGACAACGAGAGAGGAATGCCCCAATAAGTGGTACAATTTTGAAAGAGAAAGCCAAATATTTTCATAGAGAATTGTATGGAGATCAGTCTACTTTTTCTGCTAGCTCAGGGTGGCTACAAAAATTTAAGAAAAGATTTGGCATACGATTTTTGACAATAACTGGCGAAAAACTATCTTCTCAACCAGAGCTGGTTTCGCCATTTTTACAAAAACTTGCAGCAAAAATTAAGGACTTAAACTTAGACTACAATCAGGTCTACAACGCTGATGAAACTGGCTTGTACTGGAAACTTTTGCCAGGAAAGACCTACGTATCCGCTGCAGAAAAAACTGCCCCGGGAAGAAAAACAGCCAAAGAAAGAATTACGTTTCTAGCATGTACAAATGCGACTGGTTTGCATAAATTGACTCCTTTGGTAATAGGAAAAGCTAAAAATCCGCGAAGTTTTAAGAATTCTTACATTCCTGTACATTACAAACACTCACAGTCTGCATGGATGACAGCCGGAATTTTTAAGGAATGGTTCAATGAAATGTTTGCTCCTGAGGTGAGTTTATTACATTATGCGTGCCATAAGTTTTAAAAACTAAAACTTTGAATTGTAATAATTTTAGGTGAGAAAGTTTCTTAGAAAGCAAGGTCTACCAGAGAAAGCACTTCTTTTGTTGGATAATGCCCCTAGTCATCCCCCGGAAGAGCAACTTTTATCTGATGATGGTCTAATTCATGTTATGTATATGCCTCCCAATGTCACACCTTTAATTCAACCTATGGACCAAAACGTAATAAGGTTGGCCAAACTACATTATCGTTCTATGTTTTTGGCAATGGTTGTAGCTAATAAATCAAATGATATTAATGTCGTTATCAAGCAGTACAACCTTCGGGATGCAATTTTAAACTTATCACGAGCATGGAATAAACTAGAACCACCAATAATTAAAATGTGTTGGAAAAATATTTTGGAAAGCCAGCACGAGGACGATCCCGAAGATAACATACCCCTGGCAACACTTCGTCAAGAATTGTTAAATCTGAATAGCGTTGTAGAGACTAACCTTAATTTGCTAAAGGAAATTGATTCAATGCACGACTTCCACTCTGCGGATATCGAAGAATGGAATAAAGACAACATCGACGAACGTGATGAAAATTGTACTACAATAGATCATTCTGATGATTCTGTAATCGAATGTGTCACAGATCAGAATGAAGGATTGTCTAAGGATATATACAAAATCAGCCACGTAGAAGCAATTCGTATATTTAACAGAGGTTTGGAATGGGCTGAGCAAAATAATGCCGACATCGAGGATATCCAGTCCCTACAAAAATTACGTGAACATGCTACTATACTTTCAACTAGACAACGTTTGCGTCAAACAAAATTAGATAACTTTCTAAAGAAGAATAAATTAGACTTGTTTATTTGATGTGTTCCTTTTTTAAATAAAGTATGTTTTAAGCGAAACACACATTTAAGTTAGTTTTAATGCCACCTTTGTTTGTGATTGACTTTATCCAGTAACATGAACTTCTCGAATATATGAACACGGTCGTCTATAATTAGTTCACGTTATCGAGACTACACTGTATATCAAAGTAGTAGGATACTTTCATTCAAGAGTCTACATTTTTGTGCGATAGTAGTCTGGTCAGTTTCCACACTAACACAGAAATAAGTTTTTTTTTTGTTATCAAATTCATTTCTCAACATAATCTCGTTGTAAAATCTTTTCCGATGATGTTCCTATATGTTTAATTAATGAAAATGATAGTTAGCATCTTGTTCTACGAAATAGTCGTTGGCGAAGGTGATGATCTTCTTATTCGATGAAAATCTCTGTCCTCCAGGCGAAACTTTGAGCCTAAGAAACAAAAAGAATCGCTAAGGGCCAGGTCTGATGAACAGGATGGGAGGCCTATTAACTCGAACTTCAGTTCGTGAATGCTTAGCATGGCGACCACTGAAGTGCGAGACGGTGGGTTGTATTGATGAAGCAAAACTTTCTTTTTCTACAACTTGCGACTTGAGACAGCTGCTTTTTTTATTGTTTATTAACGATATTTCTAGTGTTGTGGAGTGCTAAGTTCTGATGTTTGCCGATCTTTTCAAGAATAACTTCGCACGATGACCCATTGAGGCTACAAAATAACCTAGAATTGAAATCTGATTGGTACAGTTGCAACACATTGAGCTTAAACATAGCAGGATGCACTAACTAGGAAACAATTCCCGGTCCTGTTTGGCTACTCTATTGATGGTGACATACTGGCTCGCTCTACCAAAGTTAGGGATTTCGGAATACTGTTTGATGCCCTTAAAAACGGAATAATATATAGGATGTTCCATTTAAAAATAACAAAGTTGACAGCTGTTTGCGGTATAACTGGAAGTGTCAGACTATTAAAAAAATAGTTCAATAGTACGTATAGGCTTTAGTTAAGTTTTCAGAATCTTCTAATGTATACTCTCTCCTAAATCGATCGATGCAGTTCCGGGCGAGACAGCCAGTATATGTATAACAGGCGCCATCAGCTTTCTGGCCAATGAAACAGTCTTCGCCTCTTTTAGTGCCGCTTTACCCTGCACAGTCCTCTGTTTCGACTGTGTCTTGGATTCAGGAGCGTACTGATACATCCAAGATTCATCTACAGTTATTAGTCGACACCAAATTTAGTTAAAACTGCTGAAACAGGTCTTTAAAAACGTTCATTCAAATGCGTTTTTAGTTCTGATTGAGCAAGCGCGATTTGCTTTCTCACGAACAAGTCTTCAGTCAACATATGACAAACACGCTCTTTCGAGCCCCCACAGGCTCTGCTATTTCTCTAGCCTTAATTTTACAGGTGCCTAGCATCGTTTGGAGAACTAACCGAGTACGACCGCGATTATATTCACCTCTCCAGAATGTCACTGTTGCAAATGATGGTGCATAGTCCCCGTAAACAGCACCCATCTCAGCTTGCAAGAATTTACTGACGGTTCGATTTTTTTAATTTTTATAGAAACTAAGCGTTCAACATGACGAAGACTTTCAAAAGTGCCTTGCAATTATATTATCAGGATACTCTGCATGTTGAGGCTTGGTTTTCAGACCACCCTTGTATATAGTTTTAGATTAATTTATCATAACGTATTAGAAGCACCACCTTGTATAACAAAAAAAATATTACTTTGCATAATGATCTACAGACTTTGCGAAGCACATTAAAAGACATGGCTACACATGCCAATTTTTTCCAGTATTTGAAAAAACTAAATGGTAGTTATATTCAAATATAGGAATTTTACTTAAACTTGTACGATGCAAAAATGTAACAATATCCAACGTATTCGATCTATATAAGCAAATTAGTACCAGCGATAAGATAAACATATCAGAACATTTTAATTGAATTGGCCTCACGGGTGTTATTAATCTATGAAATTTTCAAACTGAAAATGATAATATGATGTCGATCATCATGGTTAGACAGCCTGTATAGTATTAAGTTTAATGAATTTGTAAAAATAGTTTTTTTTACTGTGTTTTTAAAAGCATACGTAAGAGAGCTTAGTAACCAATATTATGTATGTATAAACTTGACATTTTATTTACACAGGAAACCTTCACTTTTTCACGATTGCCTTGGAATACTCTACAAAAATGAATGGAAACATACAATAGGTTATTTATAATAACGATATGACGACTAACAAAGCCTCAAATATTAGTATATATTAATTTTGAAGAAATAAAGATTCCATTTGCGAATACTTTAAAACGACGTAGAGGGAGTCTCAGCCTCTTAAAATAATAAAATTGGCTCTATTTAAGAAAATAATTTTTCTTCTCTTTGAATTTGGTAGATTCAGCAGACACAGTCGATTAATACTCTATTTGGAAGACATCGTTACTGGTATCGAGTAATATTTTATTTATTAATTGTAAAATGTTTTATTAATATTATTATGTGTAAAATGCCTAGAGGCACAAGATTACACCCTGGAAAAGGTGAGGAGTGTCTCATTGTGATTAGTTTTATTGAAAGCTCGGAATTTGCTGAAATTATTAAATCAGCCGTTGTTGAGGAAACAGGAAGTCCTGTTAACTTGAAACAAATTTGAATGATCATCATCGTCAGACCTGAAGATGATGTATTTGCTATTATGATAATTTTTTCTGCCATATTTTCATCGATATTATCTAGTTGCTACTTCTTATTCTCTTCTTCGATAACATGCTTTTGCATCGGACTATTTAAAAATGTTGTTTTTTGTAGCAACATGGTGGTTCACTTGTGCCCATACACGCTCAATGGGGTTTAGGTTGTAGTGAAATGAAATCAATCTTAAAATTGTGCGGCCACAGTCTAATACATGATGATGTTAACCATAATATATTTTTTTTCAAGTTCAAGTAACTCTATCTCTAATAAAGTATTGACACGGTCGTTTCCTTTTGCAGGAAGCCATTCAATCAATTCTTGTTTCTATTCTAACTGAGTGACAAACAACATTGTCTATGACAATAACCGAGTTCGGTTCAAGAAAAGGTAGTAAACACTTCTTCGCTGTCTTCATGGTAATGTTCTGTTTTCTTTAGTTCGCTACAAATATGCGACATAATTAAACGTCTTTCTTTCCTGCAGTGTTCCTCCGTCCCGTTGTAACCCCTTCCACAAATGATTATCTTGTGATGTCTTTCCATATTTTTTGTTGTGTAAGACCTGCTACCATCTACACGAAACTTGTTAATGTAGGTTAATAATAAGTTTAAGAATAATATTTGACTTCTCTTTATTTACCCCAACAATCAGCGGACTACTAGTATCCATATTTTAATTATAAAGTTATGATTTATTTTCCTGTAAAATCACAAATATAAAACAAATAGATAAATAATTAATAAACAACACATAAGTATCGGCACTCTCCGCATCACACAAGTTTAATTTATTATATAGTAATATAGTAATTAGTCCGGGACGGCCGTTTCGAGGACACGAATGGTCCTCATCATCAACCAGTGACCGAATCGTTCGGTCCTCATCATCAACCGGTGTAGTGCGGAGGTTGCCGATACTCATGTGTTGTTTACCGTACTACGCCACAGTCCTTGCTATCGTTATTTAAATCATGAATAGTATTAAGCGGAGGTGGACTTTTTAGTTTCTATGGTCGTTAATGCTTCGTGTTCACAAAATACGACTACAGAGCAAATAGCATACAAGACAAAATAAAAACTGACCGCAAGTGGAGTTTTTGATTTCTCGCGCCGTTAATGTTTTGTGTTCACAAAGTACGACTACAGGGCATATTTCAATACGCCATCCTAGAAACAACCTTACCAGCAATTGGATCGCCGTCGGTTAGGGTGGAAAAAAAAATTTTTTTCAAGGTAATATATTATGTATAAGTCTTGGCTTGGGAGTTTTAGTTTCCAATTCTGTGTGTCAATTTTCTTTAGCGCTGTTTTATTGTAGTAACTCGTAGTAAAACGTCGCTTTGTATTTATTCTAGTGGTTTTACATTTAGCAGCTCATTCTTGATAATGCGTCTTTCAAATCCTCTCAATTGTGTCATTGCAGGTTCTAGGTGATTAAAATTTGTCGGAGTACTTAGTACCATTACTTTGTAAGCAAAGCTTTTGGAAATGTTAGTTATAACTAAAATGAAGCATTTGCACATACGTTCACAGTACGCATATACCTTTATTCGGTCTTTACTTGTTAACTATCTATTATGTTTAAAATATGTTCGATATGTATTACTCACGGTTTTCAACTCTTCGTTCAAAACAAAAGCATATTTTCCGGATATCAATGTTTGCCTTTATAAATTACAGAAAACTCATTGTCATTTAGAATAAATTTTCCTGCCCGTGTACATATGCAGAGTCTCAGGACGTCTCCAAGATTTTAACTTTAGATTTCGGGTGCCCAAAGGTAAAGCCTCCTTCTAGTGTTGCACCTTCCTTGTCGTACCTCTTCAGGAATAAGTTCACTTTCAGAAGTTGTATTTATGATATTAGAAGAGAATCCCGAGTAACTTCCGCTGCGTGTTACATGTTACACTCATTTATTGTTGGAATAAGTGCTGAAGAATATACATTAATCGTTGCAGCATGCTCTATAAAATGACATTGCTGAGGTATTGGCCAGTCTACAGTTGAAAGCCCTGGATTGACAAAAGAATTGCGCTGGTAATGGTCCCACTGACTTCTACGATTTTATAAATTATTTTTCATTCAAATGGCAACATATTTCCAAGTATACGGAAGTATTTGAAAAGTAGGGCAATTTTTCCCGGTGCAAGTTAGAACTGAATAAGGAATTAAAAAGCTTGTCTGATAAATTTGCGATCCCTAAAGTAGAACACTCGTTATCGGTTTTCCCTTTTGTTTTAACAACATTGATTATTTATCCGGTATGCCCTTGTAACACCTCATAAATTTCTGTATTCTCTGACTGAGCCTTTAAATAGTTTTTATTCTTTTTCACCCTTGTCGACAGCGATCCAATGGAGTTTGCTGATAGGGTTATTTCGAGGATGGTAAGTTCTATTTCGTATTTGCTTTATTATTTAGAAAGTTAAATTCATCCAGTTTTCCTTTAGTTTGCTTCACTGAAAAATGATGTCGAAAAACTCCTTTTGGCAGAAAATTAATTAACAACAGTATAACGCGCTATCTTCAAACTAAAAGGTACAAGGAGAGTAAACAATTGGATAAGTAATCGAATATAATATAGATAATTATTCGTACCAGTACATAGTATACACAACTCTATAATCTGATGATTGCTATACATTGATAACAGCTTATTCAAAGAAACCCTTCTATGTTACAATTTGAAGCACTTTATTTTTATAATGTAAACTTATTTCGAGTAAATAGATACTTGTGGGCCGAAACATTTTTATTAACATATAATATACGTAATCTAATCTAGCAGATAAGATAGTCCCAAATCAGTCCTATTCTTAATTTCTTCCGTTTTCGTTAGAGTAGTTTCTACGGTTATAGATATAACACAGCGTATAATAACAGGATTCTTAGCATAAATGTTATGTAGTCTGACATTTTCAAGTTACACCTAAGTAGTGCAGTGCAAGTAAATTTCCTCAATGTGTTTCGACAAAAACTTTTACAAAACCTGTTTCTTCAGTTGCGAGAAAATTCTGGCTATTCAAGGTAAATTTCATCACTATTCAAATTAATAAATTTTCAAGTACAAAATATACAATTCTGAAATGTTTTTGGAAACCAATATTGCTTCCATTATTACAAATACCTAACTAAACACATTATATTAACAAGTTAACACAGTTATCGTAATGATAGCATTGTTCTAACATGGAATAATGCCACATAGATTTGCGTATTGGGATGTGTACA
This sequence comes from Oryctes borbonicus, assembly GCA_902654985.2. Lineage (NCBI taxonomy): Eukaryota > Metazoa > Arthropoda > Insecta > Coleoptera > Scarabaeidae > Oryctes > Oryctes borbonicus. The sequence continues at coordinate 9,996 of CACRWG010004406.1, forward strand.
ATCCTCTACTGAACCTTTTTCTAGTGTCTGTGTTTCTATATTACGGTAAGATTCTGACCTTTCATAGCAAATTTATGCTGTAATAGTTAGAGAGCTGGCTAGGTATATGAGTTCATCGTCGTTGATAGTAATATGTAATGCAGTTTACATGTACATGGTTTAGAAAAAATGAGAGCTGAGCTTGAGTAGTGCTGGTTTTTCTTTTAATCTAGTTTTGAAATCGCAAAAAAACAACTGTCATAAGTTATATTATCGTGTCTTCCTTTGATATGTTGTATTAAAGGCACTATACAGAAAGGCAGGCGCCTAGATTACGGATTTTTTTCTAAAAGTAATGACAAACATGAAAAAAGGATGCAGACATATGTGTTTCTGATTAAATGTGTAATTCCAAAAACAAGTATTGATTTTCTATTTTCTGTTTTAAATTTAAGACAATATTTAATTATTTCCCAATATAGTTTTCTATCACACTTTTTTCATCGTTTGTTGTGGTGGATTCTTGCTCTGAAATTATAAAAATATTAGAATGTTCGTCACCACTAATTTTAAGACGAGAGGAGTCCTGATTATTTGACACATCAACGCAGAGCCGATACCAATGAAATCACAAACACGAAATTTGGATAGTAGATTGTGTATACGCACACAATAATTTTTGGAAATTTAATTTTAATTTCGGGACCTGCATGCAAAATCCTCCATCCCCAATTTATTCTGTTAAGGATAGGTTTTCCAAAAATTATAAAATATCTTTTTCCTAGCCGAGAGCTTGTATAGGACTTTTCGTCTTATTGATTTTAAGTATTTACAATTCCGACACAAAATTCTACCACCGATTTTACCCGCTAATTCTCCGAAAAGACTAAAATACTGATTGATAATGGGGTTAAAAAAGATTATTAATTACCATCCATGAGATTATGCAGCGTACTTCAAAGTATATTATAGAAAAATATTTATGCTATAGTTTATAATTATAATTTTCACATTCTGGAAATCTTGGACGGGGCTGTACCCAAAATCGAGCGATTCAATCATCTAAGGTTCTGTTCTCAGAAAGAAGTACTTGAATGATCAGCAACCAACAAACTATCAAATCTCCACCCATCCGTCTCTAAGGCCGTTCAAGTATAACTTCGTAATTTCTCGTAATGATGCGATATTGTTTGTTTTATAATTTGTTGGAAATATAATAATAATAATCTTTATTGACATTATGTGAAATACACAAAGCAAAAGTCAAAGTAACAAAGGAAAGTTAAAAAGCGGTTTAAACATTTAGAAAGTCAAAGAAATACGTAAATCTTTCTCCTAAAAATACCTAACGAATCCAGTGCTTTTAGATCAGCAGAAAGAGTATTAAATAATTTCATTTTTGAATAGGCGAGATTATTGTCACTCAAAGTGAGAGGTTATTTTAGGTAGCAGTAATCTGCTCTATTGCGCGTATCATAATCATGGACAAAGGCATGTTCTTCACATTATTTATAGCGATTATAATTTGAGGTTAACGATTATGACGAAGTGGGTACAAATGCATTTAAATTCCTTGTTTCTTTGAGGGAATTAACAAAATCTAGAGTGTATTCGTAAACTTCCGGGTATTTTCTGATAATTCTTTATTTAAAAATGTGAACAGCTTCCAGATTTTGTAGAAATTACTCTAGGATCACGCGATTTTGCAGTGCAATTCTTTCTTTTCTTCCACTGCTTCAATTTTTTAGAAGCTTACTTTAAAACTATCGAATATCAATATAATGCGTAAAAGAAAGTTAATTAGCATGATATAGCAAGAAACCTACTTCCTAAATAATGCTTCCAAAATAATCCAAAAAATTGATACAACATATTCTTCTTAACAAAGAGTATTGCTTACCGTTTAAACACCACAAATTAATTAATTAAATCGATACTTAAATAAATAAATAATTTTAGCTACCTAATTTGCTTAAATACCTCACTGTACGACGTAGCTGTATGGTAGAAAACAAATATTTGTCTTTATCGAAACTCGAATCGGACTGTGATTTATAGTAGCAGACAGACATTTAAATTATTTCACAATGAGATAGACAACTTTGAAGGTTTCTTTTTAAACACAACAGGCGTCACAAAGTAGATATAATCTTCTCATCATTCGGTATTGCGGTTGATATGACATTCCTAAGACACGTGTTCTTAATTCTCTAATCTTTGCGTGGTGAGGAGTTGCTCAATACAGCCGTTTGTCCTGTATGTAGACTAATAGATACAATTTATTACCGCTATTTGTTTCACAAATCAAATAGTTTGCAAGTACATATATATATATATATATATATATATATATATCTGAAGTCGCCGCCCCTACGCCTCTAGCCCCGTCCTCGCGACGAGAGACGGCTTTCCGACGGATAGGATCGCGTTTGTGAGAGTTCACCATCGCATCCGGAGAGTTTTTATTCCGAATTCGAAATTGAAATTTTACTTAACGGTGAGTATCTATAAATACCGATTGTATAAATCAAGTTGCATTCGAACTAGAACGGTGACTTTATTAAGGGTACGGGATATATAGCGTATATATACGGTTCGAATCCGTCGTTGCATGCACTTTTTTTTCGTCGTTTAATTATTGCGATACTGTTTTTTATGTAAGAAATCCAAAAGTTTTTCAACAATTTTTTACTTGAAAAATATAAATAAAAATATTTATTTGGAAAATATGATATGCGAAAGAGGTATGTTGACAGCGACAGCCTTGGTTCGGCGAAAAATTAATCGGTTTTACGGTTTCGCACCTAAATAATGAGGTACAGTTAGTAAGATTCTAAATGTGTCAACATTTGGGAGAATAAGTATTTCTTGACTGCAACTGGTATAGAATATACGACTATAATTAAACCTTGCCTATTTTAAATTGGAAAATCTGCAAGAAGAATAGATGTTTATCCTTCTTTTCAAATACCCGAAAATTATAAGTAATTATAATTTTTCATTCATCATTTAGGAAAAAAAGTATCAACAAATATGTGGAAAGAAATGAATTTTTATGGTTTGACCTTTATATTATAATGCAGAGTCCGACGAAATGGATCCACAAGATTACCATCAATAAGCCGTGAAGAAGCGGTGGACACAACGACAGGGAAGCTGACTTGAGTACCAGCACAACATAAACGTATTGGAAAAGATATTTGATTCCTGTTTAATTTCTCTAATGTGAACATGATAGTATCAACAAGGTGTCGTGGACAAAATGCACTACCTTATAGAAGGCCGAGTAAAACATATGTAAGCATTTCAATATCGATATTTTCATTATTTTAGGTAGAATGCAGTACGAAACTGTATTTTACTGGCTAAAGTTGTCCTTTAAAAAGGAAAGTATCTTGCAGTAATTGGTTTACGGGAGTGCCATAACTTATAATTATGATATTGAAAGCGATTTGGATATGAAAATCTGAATGAAAACCGCATATAGTAAATATTTATATTTGAACCACCTTGGAGAGATTGCAGGCCGGAGCATACATATTTTGGTTACGAAAGACTGTTACTTATCACAGAAAATTCATCGGTCGCCGTAAGGAATTGTGAGTGCAGTGTTTGATGACAGGGAATAGCTTAGGTTCGCGGCTAAATAGTATTAGATAATTATGAATTCATTTGACTATAGAAGCATTAAATCTTGCTGGCAATGGGAAGTTTTTAAAGAATACGATTTTGGCTAATCAAAAAAGATGGATAAATGAAGTTTGGGAAAACGCGTTGGGTAATGTTTTTAAAAGACTGACTGGGCCTGGGAGGGGGACTGGGCAAAGTAACATTATTAAACACACCACATTCGACCATTTGAATATTAGGCGGCGCTATCGCAGCGTTCGGATTTGAATGAATTGGGTTGGGTAAACCGCCTCTGGTTTCTGTAACTCTTTCTTGCCAAACTTTTAGGGTTTGAGTTTTCATCTATCAAAAAAGATGGATAAAAAGTTTGGGAAAACGCATTGGGTAACGTTTCTAAAAGGCTGTCTTAATTAATACTAGGCATAGCAACATTAAACACACCACATTTGACCATTTGAATATTAGATGGCGCTGAAGCAGCGTTCAGATTTGAATGAAAATCTGTTGGGTTGGGTAAACTGTCTCTGGTTTCTGTAACTGTTTTTTGCCAAACCTTTGGGGTTTAGGTTTTCATCTGGTTAAAATAATAATACTTGTTATACATTACCGTTACGTACAGCATGTATCAACGATTTGGCAAAGTTTGTTTATTTCCTAAACGAAGAAAAATATAAACCAACTAGAACGAAACACAAATAGACGAGAAAACATGAAAAGAAGAATTTCCTTGCAAAATGTACAGAAACTTACCAAATAAATCGACTGCTATTTCTATTTCAATTTATTCATATCTATATATGTTCATAATCAAATGTAATTCGTTTAATTAAAAACATTATAGCACATGGTTAATAGAAGTGTTATATGCTATGGCAACTGTTACAAATCTATAGAAATATATAGGCTGTTCATTTAAAATAAGCAAGTTATTATCGATTGAATTTTAATCAATTTGTAATTTATTTAAAACACCCTATACAGCAACAGGCTGCATTATTACGGCAGTAAAGCATTACATGTCTCATACTAGCCGTTTACCACAGGATTCAAGTTTTGGAATTTTATAGATACATACAAAACAGAATTCTTTAAAGAAATTGTTTAGATTACAGTATAAAGTCTATTTTACACAACGCATAATTCTGCGAGGCTTATGCACGTAAAAATTACAGAAGCCTGCATTTTTACACCTTATTGAATATGAAGTGTTGTTTTTAACCGTACTTGAATAATTTGGTGTCGTAAAATGATACCGTGTAAGGTTTTGCGTCAACTGAAAATCTACATAAATAATATAATATATATAAAAGAATATGTTTTATAATATTACATCTATAAAATATACAAAAACTCACAATATTAATGAAAAAATACAAAAAACGTAGTAAAAGGAACGCGAACTATTCTTCGCTCTTCTTAGAAAATCCAATTCTTTTGCCAAAATAGCTCTGCTTGTTGATTTTCTTCTTATATTTGGCCATCTCTCTTTTTACATTTCTTTAATATTAATCTGCAATCGTTCACCCTGCTCTTCACTGATATCACTAAGGTTACCAGGAAAATAGTCCAAATGTCGAATTTTAATGCTCATATTGTAGTGTTTTCATTTATTCAAGATCCACAATGTCCGCATAATTTGGGTGCTTATTATTTCACAGAAATGTCTTTGGACCTGTCTTAAAAACTACATACATATTTTCTCGATAATGCTCATTACCGCTTCAAATTTATCAATTTTCATTAGGGTACTAATTTTAGGACCAGCAAAGATACCTTCTTTAACCTTCGGCTCTATTGGATCGGAAACATCGATTTGCTTTGTCCTACGCTTTAACAAATTGCTTCATTAAACCAAGTTTAATATGCAGTGGTGGTAATAATACTGCAACAATACTTTCGCCTAACACATTCTTGTTGCTAGATGTTAAATGCGCTCTTGTTAGCTAATTTGTCTTGGTCTTAGCTCCAGAGAGATTCTTGGGAAGTGCCAAACATCTAACTAAGTTATTCGCCCCTTCTTACGCCACCTAAGGTTACATACAGTACTGCTGTTTTTATTTATATCTGGCGAATAATTTATTTCCGGACATATTATTAGGATATTTTGTTCACTAGTATGTCAAGTGTCTCAACAGCAAAGTTGGCTAATTGATATCGAGACAGTCTGTATATGTGAGATTTAAATTTTATATTTGTTTAGAGAATAAGTGTACTTTTATAAAGCAACCGTTGACTAACCTTGCATATAAGTGGCATATCAACATACGTAAATCATACAAAGGATGATGTCAAAGCAGAAACCGGCTGTCCCAACGAAAGTTTCAACAACTAACTGTACACGAGCGTTCTACATTTTTCCTAACAGAACTTGTTTATAGTAATAATTGCAATAACAATAATTTATCTTAAATTGTAGTTTTGAAAGTCTTTCATGCTTTTGTAATCCCATAAGAAGAATCAACTAAGTTAAACGTAGAACAAGCTGTAACCGAAGTAGACCATGAAAATTATTTTTATTGCATGTCCTATTACTATTTCGCATACATTATTGTCGTTAAAACCGGTTTATTATCTTTCATAAACGTATTTCTAAAATATTTACTGTAAACGAAATAATTTTTTTCTAATCGCCTCAAAGATTTTTCTTGTTAAGTGGTTACGATTACTTATTTATTACATAGCAAAGTAAATTATTAACACCCCTATACATGCTATCTCACCAGGAACTACATCGATCGATATATGAAAGAGTATTCATTGGAACATTCTGAAAAGTTAGCTAGCAGTATACTATTTTCTATACAAAAATTATAAAATATTTTTAATATTCCGACACTTATACCAGAATTAACTGTAAACTTTCTTTTAAGTAGAATAATAGAAAATATTTGAAACAGGGTCCCTTTTGTCACAAGTTCTTTATCTAAATAAATGCGACCGGTTTCGTGAAAATCACATCAGGCCAGAATTATATCAGATGAAATATATCATAAAGTTAAAGTTACATAAATTTAAGGATAGGTAAAATAAGTTGGACCACTGTCTCACAAAATCTTCTATTAAACATATTAATACCTACCGATTTCGTGTAAGAAACACATCTTCAGGTCGTAAAATACATGAGTACAAAATGTTCAAAAAACTTAGCTACGAGGCTACGATGGCAGGATGTCCAGAGGTAAAGTATAAGATTTTTTTTTAAACAAGAATAAATCCTTCACAAAATTTCTCTTCTTTTTACTATGGTGACAATAATCGGAAATGTTAAACAATTATAATGTAAAAGAGAACGGACTAAAATCAAACGGACCTTTTGTATGTTTACGGGACCATGCCACAGTGGGGAGTTTTAGGCAGCTGAATTTGAACTTACAATTAGTCGTACCAGCTTGGTTGACAACGAACGTTCGGGACGTCCAAAAACTGGAATCATTACCGATAATATCGGAAAAGTTCACAGATAACCGTCAAATTAAAGTTTGAGAGATACCAGAGGCTGTGAATATTTCAAAAGAACGTTTTTGTCGACAAAAAATACTTGTTTCTGTGTTAGACTGGAAACATTACGGATTACCTTCGTGTAATGTAATTCATCACTGAACAACAAACAAGAATTTTGAAAATGCCGGGCATTTAGTACAGCAATGATAATGACTGCCAAATTTTTGTGGTATATATTTGTATATTTACATTCTTGCATATTTAGCACAATATTACATCATAGACACCAGACTTCTTCCATTACTTTTTGCAGCTTTAAATGAATGCGATGCTTTACCCGATCATTGAAATAGAATTTCGTGATACTTTTTTTCAAAAAAATGTATGTTAGAAAAATAATATTGTTCTATCTCTCTGCTTGTTTAGGCATGCCGATCCACTTAATACTTATTATGGTTGGCCTAATGACGATCTTTTCTAATGTTATGGATTGACGTTGTAAGTCTAGACTGCTGGATTCCGAATAATGTGTGTTGTATGAGTGTGTTTTTACAAAAGATATATCTAGGATATACATTATTAAAAATAAGTCCCAACACAAAGTAATGTTCTTTTTTATGCAGAATCAATAATACAAATTATCAAAATGCCATAATAATTCGAACACTAACCAAAATTAATTCAGATTCTGCAAATGTTGAATTAAATTTCGTTTGCATATACAAAAGTAAATTTATTAAGAGAATAATTAGCAAAGTTCTTCATGGATGTTAAAGTTTTCAAACGCAGTCCAGGGAGAGAGCACGCGTTAGAATGTATCATTTTCTGCACGTGAAATTGTATTTAAAAAGCATCAAATTAATTGTTGATTAACTGTTTGGTTATAGGAACGGATCATTTCTATTTATTTATACGAAAATTGATTGTAGTTAGGAAGGTTGGGATCACGAAACTTTTTTTAGAATCAATTAATTCTGTAAACCGAAGTACGATTGCAATATTTCTCTCAGCATTGCATAATAATTGTCATTATCCATGATTAAGATCACGATATTATCCTATTTAAAAATATTTTTACGTATAAAGCAACAAAATGTTTTACGAAGCGATTAAATGAGCCATTTAATAATAAATGAGCATTGCTATAAAAAAATTAAATAAAATCATATAAATAAAATCAAAATATCAATTTCATCCTTACAATGCATTATGCCCACTTTTTTCTTCTTCGGATTAAACAATTATTCCATGCTATTCTGAATTACATTATACATTCATTAAATAAACCTGCAACTTATGGTGCAATAAATAGAGCAAGAATCTCAAAGTTTTTTTTTATTGCATCTATTAAAAGAAATTGAGAACTCAATGCAAAAATGTAGTTAGCCGAACGCTATTGGTTTAAAACTCGAACTGTGCATAGCGATTAGGTCACTACCTGTCTGTAATAAAATAACATATAAAGTGAAAGGAATCGACTATCCTTTATAATGTATTTAGGAGCGTTAGAAACGGATGGATATTATATCGACATCAGTTATTTTCGTACCTCATTATTACGGTTGATTTGTTATTCGCTTAAAATATGGAAAAAACTGAAATCATTTAATAACCATTACGAATCCGTATTATATCCAAGAAGTTGCCAAATTTAAATTACTCATTTCTAAGAATATTATTTGCAACAAACAAATAAAAGAGCCAACAGATTAGGATTGCATTAATAAACAATTTTCGAAGTAAGGATGAAAGTGGCGAGGCGTTGGGAGAGACTTTGAGACGGACAAACGAATGCAGGTAACTCAAAAATTCAGGGAGTTTGACACTTTATGGATTTGTAGACTATATCGTTGTGTAATTGTGTTGTATGTATGCTACAAACTCTAATAGCTTGTACCAATTGTAAACATAAAAAAAAAAACAGCATAATAATGTTATTGTCTAACTGCAAAACCAAACTAAACTTCATACATATGGATGATTTAAACGTTACAAGAGAAAAAGAAAAACAAACCAAACTAGTTTATCAAGACGTCAAAAAATATAGCATTATATAATAAGTTTGCATTGTGGCAGTGGTAGTTTCGTAATAAATTGGTTCAAGGGAAGGTAATGAAACTGTAGAAGAGGAGCAAAAGGATAGACGAGGTATAAGAAAATCGATAAAGGAAAGCAAATTAGGAGAGTCAATATAGCCGTGAATAATTTTCCAAACGAATTTTGCTCCGCCAACGTCTCGACAGTATTCCACCGACTGCCTATCATGTTTTCCCAACAGCCACCCATAATCTATACCTCTAGCAGAATATATGTAGGTGATTCATTTTAAAGAACAGATACTTCAAAAAGCCTTGCATTTTCTCAATGTTCAGTTGGAGGTACATGTGACGTAGTGACCAGATCGTAGATGCATATTCTAATTTACTGATAACGAAGCTGTATAGTGCCTTCAGGAAGGGCATATTATTGCAGAATCCTAGGATAAATCCTAAAGGTTTTGATGCAGAAGTGCATGTATTCTGTAAAACTTAATCGGAAATACAACCCTCAGATCTCTAGTATCAACCTTCATGAAGTAGGTATCACGTATTGAGAAGTACACTGATTTGATATATTCAATTTTCTTGGTATAGATAACAAACAAACATTTACTGACATTTACTAGAAATATTATCCAAATTTTGTTGCAAATGTGGTTCATTCGTCTAAAGATCTAATGGGAGAGTATATTTTGTGTCCTATTGCGGCATTATTAGTATGCCGCAGGCTACTTGGTAAGAACTGGGGTCTTAAGCTCCAGATGACCTTCTGGTTGTACACGGCAGTAATTAGACATATGATCACCTACCCCTATCTGGTTTGGTGGCCAAAAACAAGTCAGATGACTGTGCAATAGCAGCTTCACCAAATTCAAAGGCTTGCTTGTCTCAACATCACAGGTGTGATGCGTACGTGTCCTACAGCAGCCCTGCTAGGACTAAGGCCGCTTCACATCCACATTCAGAAACAGGCTATACTGAGTGCCCTCACGCTAAGCAGAATGAAGGGATTGCAGCCTGGGGATCTTAAAGGGCATCTTGGTATCCTTGAGGGTCCCAATATAATTACCTGATGCATATTGCAAAAGACAAGATCTCTATGGTAAGCCTCAAACCAAAAAAAACGTACCCTGACATGACTGACATTATCACCTTAAAATGCCTACAGGACTCCACACCAACATATTTCAAGCAGAGATTACTGCTTTGAACTTGTGCATCATAAAGAACCTCAAGCCAGGGATACGAGGCGCAACCATAATTACATTCAGTGACAGTCGGGCAGTTCTAAAGGCCATCAAAGCCTACTCATATGAATCTGGTCTGATTCATGAATGTATACACAATTTAAGGAAATTGGGACATAAAAACCATGTTACTCTGCGATGGGTCCCAAGACATCAAGGGATCGAAAGCAATGAAAAGGCAGACATGCTGGTTAGGGAAGCAGCCAACATGCCATTCATTGGTCAAACCCCTTCTGTGGCCTACAGGAAAGCCATATAAAACAAGTAATTAAAGCATGTGAGGACGATCAAAAGACCTTGTACTGGGAAAACAACAAAAATAGGCAAAAGCATTCATATCAGGCTCGCCTAAAACAGCAAAAATAATGCTATCGTTCAGCAAAAGGGACCTTAAATTACTGGCGAGATTTCTGACAGGTCATGCAACCCTAAAATATCACCTATTCAATCTAGAAAAAGCATATGTCGTCTATGCCTAGAAGATTTGGAGACGGCAGAACACAGAACACATTTTATGTAATTGTGTTGCCATCAGTCGCACTCGACAACAACATTTCAGTAAAGTAATATTAAGGTTTATTAAGAGCCTCCATCTTCTCTAACCATTTTGTTACAATAGATCCATTAAGGTCGCAGTGACTAAAGGCATCTGTGCCTCTGCCCTATTATACTAATACTAATACTTATATTAATATTTTATTTCATTTGCGTAAGTAAATACTGGGAAAGATAAGATAAGAAACATCAGTAGTAATTTTTTTATCTCCCTTAATGAAACCATGTTGGTTTGGTGAAATGGAAGGTAATACAAAGAGTAAATAACCGTGGCAAAACATGATGAGGTTCATATTGGTCTATGATTACTGACACGACTTTTGTAATTTTTCTTAAAACCAGGCCTAATTCTTGCTCGTTTCTATCGGATTAGAAACGTACAAGCGCCGATTGCTAAATTAATAATATGGATTAGAGGCTTCGCAAATGCATATTGAGCTTCATGTAAAAGAAAACTGGGTACCAAATCGTCGCCAGCGATAATCTTCTGTGGAAAGTCTAATTAGTTCATCTTGATTAGTTATGAACAAAATGAAAGGATCGCAGTTGGAGTGGATAATTTTATGAGAAAAATCATTATTGTCTATGTGTAGTGAGAAAAATTTGGGGGCCAAAGAATCAACTATCCCTTGATGTGTGTCAATACGTATATCGTTATCAAACAAAACTTTAGGTATACGTGTAGTAACTTGATTAGGCAGCAATGATATCACGTATGCATGTGGATCGAATTCTATTGAATTGATTGTAGAAGTATGGATTCTTAGTAGTTCTTTATTTACGTCGATAATAATCTTTTAGTTTCAGTTTTGAAATTATAGACTTTGAGAACCATATACGATAACAAGGTCCCGAAAAAGTGTATTTTTTAGGTACAGACATATTAAAAACTTAATGCAAACACGTATAAAACATATGAAGAGTAGAATTGACATTAGAGTAATTCTCAAGAAATGACTAATCATTATTAAAAAGATTAAAAGCATATAATTTGACCGGACACTTTCAGAGAAATCAATAATTTATGTGTAAACCACACTCATATATTGATTTAATGTAAGGAAAAAACTCGTTGAAAGCGCTGCATAATGATTTCAACATTACTCCTCATTGCATTAGGTACTGCAGTACAGTAACAAAACGGATTATTACCGCTATAGGAAATCAACCCACCTTTAGTTTACAAATTAGTATCTGCTTTCAGGTACTCCCACAATAACACACCCGTGAACTTTCTGTGGAATTCCGGGGGGTTCGTCAGTCACGTTTTTCTTTACCTTTGCATTATAAATGACGTTTGCATATAAATGAACCTATAAACGAATACAAAAGCACGTGAGAAAAGAATACATTCATATGATTCAAAAACAATTTACAAGACAGGTATAATATTCTTTTCAAGGTTATATTGTTTATTTGAAATAACCTATGTACGTATCCATTGTTGAGAACCTATGTATAGCATATACCTATGGATGCAAAGAAGGTAGGGTTAATAATATACTAAGTTATGGAGAAAAGCACTAGAGGGGAAAGATACCTTATCCTGGATATATTTTATATTCTTCATACCTTATCCTCTTTATATTTAGATATTCTTAACAGCAGTAAATTTTAAAATATTCTGTTAAACGGAAACCTTTAGAAAAATAGATCCTAATCTATTATGAAGGTTATCTCTGTTGCTTACCTACAATTTACCCATTTATACCCATCTGTAGCTTAATTATTTTAATTATAAGGAATACTTACTTAATATTTAATTAAACATATGCCGGGTGCAGCAACTATCTGCGCGCGGTAAATTGCAGGTTATCTACATATTCATTTAATGGAAAAATGTTTCGAATAAAAATTATTTAAAATCAAGTGATCTATGACCGAAAATTATTGTGAAGTATAACGGATGTTTAGTTTCTCTGTTACAACAAATTTGCGTACACCTAAAATGAACAGTTTTTCAGATATTCACTTTGCATTTGCCATTATCTTACCTTTTTTTTACTGTCGTTGTGACAATAGTTGAAGTTCAATCAGTATCAATTAAATTGATTTTATCATACAGGATGTTCAGAAATGTAATATCAATTGGAGCATCCACATACATTTGAAACTTGTTTTTGCAAATGGAACACCTTGTATATTGTATTATTTAAAATTTCTTTGCTACAGACCACTTCCTATATGTAAAGTTCATACTTTTTGAGTTATATTGTGTTTAGTGTAGAGCATAAATGAAATGTTTGATCACTTGATTATATCCAGATTCTCCGTTAAAAAAATAGACAAGCTGTATTCTACGCAATGCAGATAGTTGCGGCATTCAGTATCGTTTAAAATTCGTGTTCATACTACCACCACTAACATAAAAAATTTCATGCTTTGAATGATGTAGATTATACAGCCCGAGTATTAATCTTTAGCCCTTATATCTGGATGGAAGATATAAGAATTTTGACAAAAGCTATTCAGTCATTCATCAAGCTCTGATATTGAAGAAGGCAAAACCTGTATGTTAGCGCATTCTTAGATGCCTTTCCTTAGTTCATATGGACTTTCATTCCCTATACGTATACCTATTCAGCTTGCTCTCTTTTCCAAGTATTGTTTTGAAATTTTTAACAATACACCACAGGCACTGTATACGGTCAATAGTTTTGCAAAATTTCATTTTTCCAAGTTAAACACTTTCACAGTTACAAAATTCACGTGCACTATCCTATCTGTTGAAAATTTTCAAAAATATGGTCAGAAATAGCAATATAGTTACTTTATTAAACAGGCTTGTCTTAAAAACAATTGAAGAAAAATACTTCAAGTGTTCTCAAATGTAGATTGATAAACTTTTATATTGAACTTAACTTCCTAGAATAAATATTAGCGAGAATAAATTGCCCTCTCCATACTTTCTTAACTAACCCTGAATATTACTTTAATCTTTCATTCTACTGCTTTTTAAATATTCATACGCGGATAATAATAAATAAACAAAGATTATGTGGTAGAAGCAAAAGATTATGGGTAATTCCTGGTGTGAAGAACCATTTTTACATCCCATTTGACATGTTAGGAATAGCCAGTGATTATGCTTAAGATTCAAATAATGTAGTTAGCATTGGATTCGTCGTTAAAATACTGACCTTAAAAAATATAATTGCTATGAGCAGTTCGTTGGAAGGCTGCGGCATTGTGATTTCACCATAATTTACTACCGGCAAGAAATACGTATGTTAAAACTTATATACAAGCATAATTATAGAATTATAATAGGTTACTATACCCAAACATTAAAATTGTGTGTATGCCGGAGTGTACAAACAAATACATGTGCAATGCCTGTAATTGTCTTGGGAAAATATACCGACGTAAAATTACGCTTTCAGATAGTTACGTAGTTAGTAGACGTTAAGGAAAAGAAAAATCAATGAAGGCATTGAACTCTGTAACCACGCAATACCACTTACTTCAATTGTATTAGATTTCCCTTTTGTTATATCCAGTAACAATTGTAGGTGCTTATAAAACGCAGTATAAGTAGAAGATATTTCGTAATATAAAGTGTGTAGCTCGTTGACATCAGGCTTTCCTCCACTTAACTATTTTTTTGTAAAAAGAAAAGAAAAAACACTTGAAAACTACTGCACGTAGATCACGCATTATTCACGTCAAATTTCGTCGCGACTAGATTTTTGACTAAATTTGGCCATGACTAATTTAGCTATTATTCATGAACTAGATGAAAACCCAAACTCTAAAGGTTTGGCAAGAAACAGTTACAGAAACTAGACGCAGTTTACCCAACCCGATAGATTTTCAGGTGCTTTAAATACAAATATTTGCCCTATGCGGTTTTCATCCAGATTTTCATATCCAAATCGCTTTCAATATCATAATTATAGATTATGGCACTCCCGTAAACCAATTACCACAGGATACTTTTCTTTTTAAAGGATAATTTTAGCGAGTAAAAGACAGTTTCGTACTGGATTCTACCTGAAGTAATGAAAATATCGATATTTAAATTCTTACATATGTTTTACTCGGCCTTCTATAAGGTAGTGCATTTTGTCCACGACACCTTTTTGGTACTATCATGTTTACAATCATTAGAGAAATTAAACAGTTCAACAGGAATCAAATATCTTTTCCAATACGTTTATGTTGTGCTGGTACTCAAGTCAGCTTCCCTGTCGTTGTGTCCACCGCTTCTTCACTGCTTATTGATGGTAATCTTGTGGATCCATTTCGTCGGACTCTACATTATAATATAAAGGTCAAACCATAAAAATTCATTTTTTTCCACACATTTGTTGATACTTTTTTTCCTAAATGATGAATGAAAAATTATAATTACTTATAATTTTTCGGGTACTTGAAAATAAGAATACCTATAATAAAAAAAGAATAACATCTTATTCTTCTTGCAAATTTTTCAATTTAAAATAAGCAAGGTTTAATTAATAGTCGTATATTATATACCAGTTGCAGTCAAGAAATACTTATCCTCCTAAATGTTGACACATTTGTTTAACGGGCTTTCCAAATTTATCTATTGTTTTTAGTTTCAGAAAACGTAGCTATTAAACTAATGTAATATTAAAGTTCAAACGAAATAAGTCTAAAATTTAATCCACAATTGAATTTTTCGCTAATCGGTTAAAAATTGCTCAGACAAATAGTGTACCCTATTTACTGCAGTCACACCACAGTTTCATTCGATCAGACGGATGCGAAGTAGTGCTTGTATTTCTTTCTTTTAATGTTGATCGACAAAACCAAAACACCTAAAGATACACAGAAAAAGAACACAAAATATCGTGTTTTGCAATGGTCTACATAATATACCTCTGATGTTTATCGTACTGCTCAACATTGCTCTCGACGATTATTCATCAATTGGAGTTTTTATCAAGACACTACAAAAAATCTAGAGAGAAGTTTAAATTACTGTCTAATGTAAATGTAGTGGAGTAAAATACAATTATTATCACATAAATTGTATTCGTAAACTTACTGAATAAATCTGTAGGCATTGCTATATATCATGTCATTACTCTGATGTTAAGCTGTATCAAACCAAATGAAACTAAGGTATGAAATAATTTGTAAATACTGCAGCTTACATCTGCGGTTGTAACCTATTCCATATATATGTGCAGGAAGATTTTCCTATGTGTAGTAATTAATAAATACGTGCGTTTGACATAGTATATATATTATTAGCTCTCTCTCCCATTGTAAATACAGAAATTTTTCTCCGAGGATAAATAAATATTCTTTTTCGACACATCAAAGATCTTACTAACCGTACCTCATCATTTAGCTACGAACCTAAGCTATCCTTTGTCATAATCATTAGGGACAGCCTTTTATTGTCTTTTTTTGATCGATTTTTTCATGAACGTACAGTTTACAAATGCAGACACTGCATTCACAATTCCTTACGGTGACCGATGAATTTTCAGTGTTTGTAACAGTCTTTCGTAATCCAAATATGTATGCTCAGGACTAAAATCTCTCGGGAGTGCTTTAAATACAAATATTTGCTTTATGCGGTTTTCATCCAGATTTTTACACCAAAATCGCTTTCAGTGTCACAACTATAGGTTATGGTACTCAAATAAACCAATTACCGCAGGATACTTTTCTTTTCAAACGACTATTTTAGCGAGTAAAATAGAGTTTCGTACTGCATTCTACCTAGAATAATGAAAATATCGTTATTAAAATACGATTAAGCGTTCGAAGTAAGTACGTTCGCAATCAATGTTAATGACCCATGCTGACGCGTGAAATTCGAATGGATGGAAAGCGGATTCTCCCAGAATAAAGACTTTGTCTCGTAACACCCTACTCCCTCTGGAAATTCTTTTTTTATTCGTCTTCGCTTAATAACGTTACATTCCATCAATCTGGATGCGCTTGGCCTGAACGCCAAACTGATTAATTTTTCGCCGAACCAACTGCCGCTGTCAACATACCTCTCTTTCGTATCATATCTTATTTATATTTTTCAAGTAAAAAATCGAAGAAAGAGTTTTCGATTTGCTGCATAAAATAATAATAACAATAATATTAGAATAATTCAATGACGAAAAAATTCGAACCGCATACGCTTATGACACAGACGCTCCACAACCTGCACCCTTAATAAACTCGTTCATTCTAGCTTGATTGTAGTCCGATTTATATAATACATATTTCTCCCCACCGTTAACTAAAATTTTAACATCGAATTCGGAATAAAAACTCTTCGGATGCGATGCTATCCGCATCGTGGACTCTCCATAAACACGATCCCATCCATCGGAAAGCTGTTTTTCGTTGCGAGAACGCGGAAAATTCCCGTTTTCTCACACGTATTCTGACAGTTCGATCTGACGCGAATATCCTTCATGGCGTTGCTTTTTTCTCACCGGCAGGTAGAGGATTTTTCGCGGGCCCGTACTCGCGTCTATATCCGATCTCGCGGGACGAAATCGAAAAATCGCTTCATGCTACCAGACGCTTTGAGACTATCGCTCACCGTACGACTATTCCGATGTCTCTCTAGCTCGCTTATAACGGCCCCTACTTTCGCCCATATTGCTTGTTTCGTCGATCTCGATCTCTGGCGACCATTGTGGATCGCATTTCTAACCGAGGACGAGGCTAGAGGCGTAGGGTCGACGACTGCAGATATTATATATATAATAATTCAATCCTAATCAACCGTCTATCATACTGCATTTAGTCACGACCAATCGTTTATTCGCCAATCCATGAATAGTCGTTAGTCACAACAGATTTATTCATCAGTCTTAGATTATTCGCTATTCATTAATTATTACTAACCGTTATTCATCGAGTGTTAATCATGACTGACCATTATTCATGAGTAAAGCTTAATTATTAATCATGACTAACCGTTACTCATCGACTGTAATCATAACAGATCATTATTCCTGAATGAATTATTCGTGAATAACGGTTAGTTAATAATGACGACTAAATACTCGACTGATTTGGTGAAGTGGCGATCGCGCACATCCAAATATTTTATTACTTGAAACATGCCAGTGTGAAATGCATTTTGTATTTTACACACTGCGCTATTAGATACTTACTCATTAACAATGGTAGGAAACCTATAACCGCTACAAAATGCCACGCGCATCGGTATGCTTTAGATAAAATGGTAAAAGGATGCTTAATTGCGACCGCCATTTCAGCAAATCAATCGAGCATTTAGTTACGATTATTGACTTGTCGTTATTCATGAATAATAATGAATTATGGGTGATCCATCAAGTTTGTGATTACTGAATTTAGTCATTAGTCATGTATGATTATGACTAAATTTTGATCATTGTCAAGAATAACATTTTGATTTTTAGTAATAATCATTAGTCAGGCGATGAATAATATTTGCCCGTCTCTGACGTAGATTACATCACTAGCTCGACTACAGCTCTAGTATACAGAAGCGAAGACAGTTTGTTGAATTCACTGCGTACTTTACAACTTTTACGTACTACTCCGGGAAATAATAATTAGAGATATTAAAAACGTGTAAAGAATGATACTTTTACTTTTAACCGAATTCGGTTACCGGTAGATAATAAGGACCATTCGTGTCCTCGAAACGGCCACCCCGGATTAATTATTATATAATTAATGAAGCTTGTGTGGTGCGGCGGTTGCCGATACTTGTGTTGTTTGTCGACAAATTACCTATTGGTACGGATACAATCATTTGCTGTAGCAACTAATACTAGTGAACATGGTGACTTAATAGAAGATAATGAAACAGAGAAAATGGGAAACGTGTTGCTGCTTTAAACGTGAAATGTTTGTTCCTCTAAGTGAGTATATGAATTATATCTTCTTATTATTATTTTTTTTTTGATCAAATTATGAATGAAAGTGTTTTTAATACAAATTGTAACCGAATGTTTGCAGACATGAGAGATATTCGAGGCGAAATCAAAGAATATTTTTACTGTAAAGATGGAGTTCTTACGAAGTATCAGTTGAGACGGACCACTGATTGTCCGCAGGAATATTAATGTTTTTAAACTGGAGAAAAATATTTAAGCGTTAAGCCAAAGACGTTCATGTGCCTGTAAAAATAACATTAATTTTTCAGTAAAGCCATTTGTACATTTTATTTTGAATTGTGTCTTTTCAAAAGAATACCGTGCGACTATGGGAATATTGCAGTTACAGTGAGCTACTACAATTTCATTAGTAGTTTGCTCTGTAGATTTTTTCCATCTATCCTGCCTTATAAAATTTGAATATTTCCAAATATTCATATTTCTTTTCGTGGTCCCTTTTACCAAATTTTTCCAATATTCAAATTACTCACAAAGTTTGTCTTAGATGGTATATGCCTAGGCCATTGTAAAACCAACAACATACAAAACTGAAGAATGAAGACTTTATCGAAATCTTTTGAAATTTCAACAAACCGTAACTAGTTTAGTTTAATTAGTTGAAACAAAATTTATTGAAACAAGGAAATAACAATTAACAAACCGTAAAAATAAGAGAGAGTAAAATAAAAAAAACAATGGCAAGAAAAAAAAGGAAAATATGAAAATACAGAATATAATGATAGGTAGCAAAAATTGTTTACGCTTCTGGAATTAAGATTTGATAGCTTGGCAATTGATATGATTGCGTTGCCGAATAACAAGATCCTTCGTCACAGGAGAAAATTTATGAAAAATTATAATACTTTCGAGTCTAATTTACAACCAATACGGGAATAATTAATTGTATTTTGCTTGCTGTTCTTTTCATTCAATAATTCTAAGGCGAATAAAAGTACAACATTTGTTACAAGTATCAGATAAATAACAACAAGCTACGATGCATCTTTTAGCTCATTTATAAGTTGTGCGATGAACCGTTAACCGCCCACACGAATTTCAAGGCTTTTAATATAAGAAAAGATATTAAAATGATCAGTAGAATAATTTCATATTAAATCTATAAATTGTTTCCGTTATTTTCTTAACTTTTATTTTATTGCACTCTTTCCAACGCCGCTGTATATTACTTTACACTTTATTTTGAAATAGTTTTGCATCCATACCTCATTGTACAAAAAACGAATTTTATTCTCCTATCCTTTCCCATTTCTTGCACTGAAGTCGGCTAGGACTGGTCTGGGTATGTAACCAATAGACTACCTTGTAAGCAGCTAGGACTGACGCTTGATGGATATTCTGAGACTCCGTCTTAAAGAACGCTATTTTACTTTTCCACTGTTTTGTAAAAAATTTTATTCTGCTACATTATGAAACGAACTTCCTTCTTTTTTTTCTTTATAAATATGTAAATAAATTGGAATATAGAAACTTACCGGTTTTTATTTCAAGAATTCTGGACGATCGCTACCCCGAAGTGTCAGTGCTAATAAGTGCTGTGCACAATCGCTACACTTCAGTAATTTTCAAAGTACGCAAACAATAAAACTAACTTTCACTCACGTGTAAATTGTTGTTTGTTTAATAGTACCAGGCGTTTGGCATTTCACGATTTATTTTTTTACTATTAAATACTATCTAGCAGCGAGAAGCGCAAGCATTTATAAATTTAAAGGTAGAGCCCCTAATATTTGTTACCGACGGGAACCAGCATATTTTATAATAAATCAAAGAAAGCAATCGATAATTGCTTTGCTTACTGTTACATTTGCATGTCCTGGTCAAGTTTATTAAATATATTAAGAAGACAATTAACAGAATTATTCTTCACATTTATACAAACTTTGAAATGAGCAAAAGCTGATATATCTGGTCCAGAGGGATGCCCGCGTTACAACTGCTTGGGTAACAAGTTGAATTAAGTGGTGATTTTTTTTATAGCACTAAAAATGACATCAGTAGTACTCCCACCGATAATGCTCGAAATTATTATTTGTTTGCTATTTGTAATCGGTATTGTATTATTAGTCTTACTTCCGTAATGGTTGAGAAAGTTAAACATAAACACAACGCAGTTTCAATTATATTTTGTTCGTAATTTATCTCTGTATAAGATTCAGGAAATTACAACAAATTTCCCTAGTACTAAAAACATAAACATTAATTATAAAGCAATACATGGTAGTTAGAATTTTAATGACTACTAAAAATGAGCAGAATTCTATGAACCAACAACTCTCGTAATGGACATAATCAATGTAAGCGGAACTTTCAATCTAATCTACATTTTCGCAATAATGTAACCATAATTACAAAAAAATATTCGGCTAACGACTTCATAACCTGTAGTTCGTTCTAGTGACTTATTGTGTAAATAAGTTTGGGTAATTAAAGTGTTGACGTATAGTTAAATTTATATTTTTTAACTAAGATTTATCTTGTGCAAAAATATACAATATTAGGTAGGGAATAGCAAATAATTTCTATTTTTTCTGTTGCAGGTATAGCGTAGAATCAGTTGGCAACAATGCTATTATGGTTCTGATGAATACACTAATTGGGGGTAAGTATTTATATAACAACATAATTTATTTCAATAGCAGTGTGCACACAGTAACAAAAGTGAATGTATCAATCTGAAATAAATCAAAAATAAACGTCCACGTCCTGTGCTGATTTCCCGTTTTCGGAATGAATGTGAACGCTTATTGTAGTACAACTGAATAAAACATGTATATTTTCTTAATAACTCATACTATTTGATGACGGTAACGTTCTAGGGCAATGACATATGTAGAAAGTATTTATTTGTTGATGATTATGAATTGAGTGATTTATTTTATTCGACTTAAATTTTGTTGTGACTGAATAGACCTACTACGCACATGCGGACAGACTCTTTCATGATTCACGTCTTTATTATTTCATTGCTCGTTGAGGTCATTGAAGGAAGGTGCAGGACTATAAAATTAAGTCTTTGTATTTTGAAATAAGACAGTTAAAGATTTGTATGTCTGTGATTGTTAGAGATGTACTGCATTATTTACGAGATTTTATGATTGATAAAGCAAACATTGATGTATTGCTTGGAGTGCCAAACCCGGTTTGTAGTACATACACTACCACTCAGGGAAGTGTGGGCAAATGGGAAACATTCAAATATTGACAGACAATGCAGGATGATTCAAATTAAGTGCGCACCATTGCCATCTCTGTTATTATCGATTGTCGAAAGTAGGTTAAATTAGCAAAGTAATAGGGTTTTTATCGCTGATTAGTATGCAGTATACGAAAAAACAATTGCATGACGCATTTCTGAGAAATGTTGAAATTTATATTTTTTTAAAATATATATATACCGTTGTATATTTTTAAAAATTTTGAAAGATATTTTAAGTTATAATGTAAAAATTTCAATACACTAATATCTTAAAGCGAATAATAAAGAGGTTATGTTGGATTTTAATTGATGGCAAAGACGTACAAAATTTATAGTAGGCTTCTTTCACTTTAAACCAAAATGAATAGTATGCCTTTGAAGTTGTCAAAAACGCACTGAGTTTGTTTAATTATTACAAATAGTTTATTATTTCATTTTGCATTTTGTTCTTTAGTCCTCTATTATTATTAGTTTCTTGAACATTTTTGGTTATCTTTCGTTGTTAGATAAAAAGCATACATTGTATGCGGCAAAAATTCAAGAAGAATTAGCGAATATTATGCTGACATTATCTTTTACGACAGCAGCCAGATCGACGTTACTTTCGCAATTTTTACAAACAGTTTAGACAACAAAAGGACAAAGAAAAATATCATTATCAGCGAAGACGTAGAAGTTACAGTGTTAGCATATTCGAAGCCCATCGCGAATTTTCCATTACAGATGCTAGGGATGCTAGGGAATTGGGTTTATGTTATGCATCGGTTCAAAGAATTTTTAAAAAGCACAAGTATATCCCATTTAAGTACCGAACCTCGCAAACATTACAACCAAAAGATTCAGCCAGAAGATTGGCTTTCTGCCGATGGTTCGTTAAATTTTGTGATAAAAATTTGAATGGAATACGGTGTATTTTATGGAGTGATGAAATGAATTTCTTCAATAGAGGTATGTTTAATAAGAAAAATGATCGCTATTGGTCGCAAGAAAATTTATTAATAGTGCGTCCACATGCTGCGCAAGTTCGATTTACTTTTAATGTTTGGTGCGGAATAATTGGTTCGATAGTTGTTTGTCCAGTGTTCCACAATGACATATTGACAGGAGATAGATATCTGGAATTTATTGGTAATGTTCTGGAGGATTTCCTTGATAACGCTAATTATCTGATACGCCAAAATTTATTTCAGGAGAATGGTGCTCCTGCACAAAACTGCCGCATAGTACATAACTATCTGGACACCATCTTTGCCCATAAGTAGATTGGTACAAATGGGCCAATTCGATGGCCAGCACGCTCTCCCGACCTTCTACTTTTAGACTTTCTTTGGGGACGTTCAAAAATCAGGTGTACAAAACGCGCTACAACAACGTGAACGAATTGCAAAATAAGGTTAGAGAAGTTTTCCGCGAATTGGATGGAAGGACGACACTCTTACACAAACAAAGCTATCCAGAGTGTACTCAAGCGGGCATAAAAATGTATTGAGAAGGAAGGTGATACTTTTAAGTATTATTTATAAATTATACATTTACTTTCTTATTTTCAATTTAATTTCAACGACGAAACTGCTATAACTTATTGTTCGTTTTAAGACAAGAGTGTATTGAAACTTTTACATCATAACTTAAAATATCATTCAAAATTTTTAAAAATATACAGTGTTCCACAAGAAAAATTATAAATTTCAAAATTTCTCGGAAATGCGTCAAGCAATTGTTTTTTCCTATATCGCATGTCAATCAGCATTAAAAACACTATTACTTTGCTAATTTAACCTACTTTCTAGAATCAATAAATAATAACAGAGATAGCAATGGTGCGCACTTAATTTGAATCACCCTGTATATTGATTTAAATTCCGAACATAAATTTCATCTTGAATAACTACTAACATGTATCGAAAATTTTTAATTCGATGGTAGTGTTGATATTTTTTTCTTCACAAAATCAACCCATCGTGTTGATAATAGCTCGTACTGAAAAACCGATTTCTGTGAAATTACATACCAACATTCGCATCAGTTGTAATCGCTGTTAAGTTATGTAATGCTACAGAACTTTAATCCGTTAAAATAATACTTATCTAAAATAGTATTTACCATGTGTTTATGCAGTGAAAATATGTGTTACTATTATATTGTAATGTTGCAAAATTCTCTTAATTTCAAATTACACATTATAAAATAGGACGACATAAAACGTAGTGTTTGAATCCACGAAAACTTTTTCAATTAAAGTATAAAGATTTTTCTCTTGGCCAAACTTATGAACGCTAATGTATATTTATCAATGAATATGTTATAGGCTACCAGTTTCATCTACAGGCACCGAACGTTTACCCACTTTAACTAAAACACTGCCGGGTCCTAGTTCGAGAGAACGAGACCATTGGTAAATTGCCTGGTGTATTTTTCAGATATTTTAAATACTCTCTTTACTCTAATCAGCGCAACACTAAAATACATATCAATATGAATACTTAAACCCTTTGACCATATGAACACCAACATCCAGAGAGCTTAACTACCAACCCAAAGGAATATTATTCTAGAAAAGCTTACAATTATAAAGTGATTTAGTCTGGCATTCTGTCCAAATGTTTAAAACTAATTAGAATTATAAAAAGTCTAGAACTTAAAAAATTAGTTCCGAACATGTGCCCTAGATAACGAAAGATATGATAAATGATATAATATATACGAATTTTATTTTGCTACATTGCAAACCGAATTTCTTTATTTTTTCTATATAAATATTTGCAATATAGAAACTTACCTGTTTTCATTCCAAGAACTCTGATCAATCGCTACCCTGAGGTGTTTAAGCGTTAATGAGCGCCGTGCACAATTACCACATTTCAATAATTTCCATCCGTAAGCAATAAAACTAACTTTTAAATTGTTTGTTTAATAGTACCAGACGTTTAGCATTTCACATTTTTTTTCTACGATTAAATACCCACAGCACCATCTAGCAGCGATAGATGCAAATATTACAAATTTTTGGTAAAGCCGCTAATATAGAAGAGAAACTAACAAGTTTACGAATATGCAGCCGTTCCTGTTATATTTGCATATAGGGATTAGGTTTATTGAGTTTATTAAGAAAATAATTAATTAAATTATTCTCCATATTTTTACAAACATTGAGATTAATCTAAAGTTAATATATTTTAGGCATTCTGATTAATCTCAAGATTTGTAAGAATGTGGAGAACAATTTAATTAATTGTTTTCTCAATCCAGTTCAAGCGCGAACATATTCTACTAGAAGAAATTCAATTTAATGAAACAGCAACTCATATTTATGATTGTTCCTTACACATTCTACCCCAAAAGATTAAGATAAAACACATTTTACTTTCTACGCTTAAATTCGGTTCGGTTCTTAATTCTTTGAAGGAATTCACAAAATCAGTTCATTTTCCAATAAAAATAAAAACAATTTAATGAATAAAAAACGTAGAGTCAACGATGTTAACATATTCTTAAAGAAGTATTTTGATTACTAAATGTATAGTATAGCAATCAAAATACTAATAGTAAATAGACGGTTAGACATTAAAAATTAGCGTAAGAGAAAATCATTATTTTCATCTTGTTTTGAGACGAATAATTGTAAATATCCGGTGAAACTGGCAATTAATACAAATCCAAAATCATACTTGTTGCCTATACATTTGCGAAAATAACACAATACGCAACAGCAGTCCATGATGAGCTGTCGAGTTCTAGAGGCGTTTAACGTATACAGTTACGGGCACGGTTATCTTAATCAGTTGGTGCCATTTGTTGAGCGGGTCACGACTGGCTGACTGGGCTTGTTTGGAATTTCTCCGTCGGCTAGAATTTCTAATTGCGACGACGCACACAGGCGAAATTCTCGATTTTGTTTATAAAAGTACATTTCTTATGTTTTTATTATGGGATTCATTCATCATAATTATACGCAGTACTATCAAAAAATATGTAGAAAACAGGGCGCGAACCGACTATTGTGTATTTGTTCGCACCAAAGCTTTATTGATTTTATTATGGACGAGGGTTCTGCAACAAAACAATTTTATGGTAGACTTGGGATGACCTGATATTGGCGCCACAGTTATTTACGAGAGAAGTCAGAAAAATATGGGCGTCACGAATACTGGGATCTGAAAATCTCTATTCATATCCAAGTGCGCATTTTCTACTTTTAAAATATTTCAAGATCGCAAATTATCACAGCTATTCCTTCCAAATATACACAACTAAAAGTTCACCACATAATCTCGCTTGATATATAACTTTTTACCTAAAGAAGTCACAAGAAAGATATAAAATGATCTACTTCTAGCGACGGACAAAATGAACGACGCAGTAGCAGTAAAAGCAAAATACGAAAATATCACCATGCTAATTGTAATATCTTTACAATGCATATTTGGAAAAAACTCAAACAAAGCAATCTTTAGTATTAATTTATATTGTTTTAGTAAATTTAATTACTAATATTATATATTGAACAGAATTGGGTTCAGAATTACTCCTTGTGGCGTTTAGTGCTTCAATGCCTCCCATTAACTACAAAATAATGACAACATTTCTGTAACCTGAACAAACTGGTCTCCATTTGCATCAAAATGACGCCAGTTTCTCTTTCGCACCAGTCATCACCTTCGCTGCCAATTCTAATAAAATAATATATATATATTTTTTTTTTTTTTTTTTTAAGTTAATAGTGTGAGATGTGCGAAACCGTAAGAGAATATAAAATTGCATGGCTTCTACCATATTGGGATTAATCTATTCTTAAAAATACGAAAATATTATGAATTCGTATTCAATAATATGAATGTTAATGTAATGTTAACTTATTTATCTGTTATATTTTCGCATGATCATTATTAAAATGGAAATAAAAACCGTGTAGTTTACTGCAGTATTTCTATTATAAATTATTTTTTGCCCATTAAATCTTCTTTCCCATAGTGGTTCTCATCTGAAGTTAAGAAAAATTAAATTAAGAAAAAAGACCAAAGATTTCTATAGACAGAAGTGGATCTCTACCAAAGATCCTAAATACTATCAAGAGTATTGTAGGTTAAGATCTCTAATCAAAAATCAAATCTCAAGTGCGTACAAATCCTACATCACACATATGCAAATTTCAAAGAAATCTAATCCCAAGCAGGTATGGATCTTTGTTCATGCAAGAACACGTATACCTGGCAGATTTTCGTTTAATGGAGATGATTTGAACGATCCTCAAGAAATTGTGAACTCGTTTGCTTATTGTTTTGCCGAAGCATATTCGTCGACTTGCACATTGGATTTGCCTGATAACCTCCAACAACTACAGACCTATGATCTATGAGGACGATGTAGCGAATATTATAGCCTCATTTCAGAACAAATTAACTGCAGGTGAAGACCTTGTACCAAGTTTTTTGATCAGAGATGCTCGCTTTGTGTTAAACAAACCTATTGCCAAAATTATTAATTTGGCAGTTAGTACATCTACCTTCCCGGAGAGATGGAAACGAGCAAGAATTGTTCCGGTTTACAAGAAAGGCGACAAAACATTAATCACTAATTATCGGCCGATCTCTATTTTAAATAATTTCTCTAAAGTCCTTGAGCAATACCTATACCGTACTATATTTTTCAATATAAAGCAGTACATATCACCGCATCAGCATGGATTCATGACGGGTCGCTCTACAACGACAAATTTAGGATGCTTTACTCAATATGTTAATGAAATGTTGGATAATCAGGGACAGGTGGATACCGTGTACACTGACTTTTCTCATGCGTTTGACACGATTGATAAGACGATAAACTTCTTTTCCACAAACATATCTGACACGCAGATCGAATTATGTTTTCTATAACGGTTTTCAGTCATTTGATTTTTTATCTACAAGTGGTGTTCCACAAGGCTCAAATCTTGGTTCTCTCCTTATTAATTTACTTATAAATGATCTCTTATAATCGCTTACCGGATATGCGGATGTTAACCTGTCCTGTTTTGTGCTGTCTATGGTAGTAAGCAGGCTGATGAATTGCAGCGTAATATTGATCTGGTTAGCTGGTCAGTGAGCAATAACCTGCTGCTCAATACCACCAAATGCTTTTATACGTCCTTTACAAGGAAAACCAAACGACACATTAATGATATTGGATTATTAAAAGCACTTTTTTATGCTTTTGTCGTCACTAAATTAGAATACGCCTGTGTTGCTTGATATCCTTTTTATATATCTCAACAGCTTCCAGTCGAGTGGATTCAACGCCGTTTTATGAAGTTTTTATCATGGAAAATCGATGCAACTTATCCGGATTTTGATATATCTTACCATGATCTGCTTTGTAGGCATCAAATGAACTCGCCAAGTAATCGACGCGAGCTCCATAGCGCTCGGTACCTACAGAAGCTTCTAAACAACGTTGATTATTCCTACTTGTTATCAACGGTATGTTTTAATATTCCTCGATGGCATCCCGCCATGCGTCTACCTTCAGTATGCCGACGCCAAGGACCAACCTGCTACTTCGAGCGCCAGTTTACCACATGACGCGTAATGCTAACAACGCTACGAAGGCATTTTTATTGGATCTGTTTTCAATTGAAATTATGTTTTCTTTAATACACTGTTTTACACAACAAAATGTCTCATCCTGAAAATAGCAAACATAGTCTAACTTTATAAACATTACGTAAATAAACACAAAATAAGCACAGCTGTTTTTTAGATCAAAAGAAACATTTCTTTACAACAAAATATTAAATCTAGCAAGAAGAATTATTCCATCCAAAAATCTGTTTTTCAGGAGTAAATGTTTTTGTAAATGGAAGAAAATTCGTTTAAAAAAATTATGGGTTTTGTTTCAAATCTATTCATTTTTTGAATTAATTGTATCTTCTTTCTAGCGAGTGTAAAAGAATTGCCTTGAAACAAGGAAATATGCTTAAAAATATATTTTATTTGATTTAAAGAATTTTGTCTATCGGTGTATTATTAACCGATTAGATATGGTATTTTATAAGTTACTGCGTTCTATTCTGTAGATAGTAATGAAAAAATGCTATACACAAATTCGATGCAGAATAAGTTTCCAAGAGACCAAATGTTCATGGTATCCAAAGTTCTATTGAAATCATTTTGCATTTTCCTGGCCCACCCCATAAAGTGTATCGGTATGTGTGCAAATGATGTACTACAACCAAAGCCTGCACAAAATCAAAATGTACGATATTTCATAATACTATAAGAGCAATACACTTTTCAAATACTTTTCCCATGGTCGCATTATTCAGAGAAATAGTCTTAGAAATAGGTCTTACGACAACACCTAGATGAGTACTGATGTCGCAATTAAAAATGCGCAAAATGTATTCATTGAGATAAGAAGTCTTAACATCAAAAAACACAAATATGAAGTATGAAGTTCTCACGTATTCCCTTATCAACGTAAGTACAATGTGCGACAAAATTATCACCCCGGTTTCTAATAAACGTGGCTAGAGGCCTGGTGGGAGTACAGCAGCGGCGAGTGCGCGAAAAAGCAGCTGTGCTTATACCATTTCCAGTTTACATTATGGCGTGGTATGGAATACAGCGCGCTTTCATTGTTGAGAAATTTCGGTTGAACAATCTCCACGGAGTCCTGCGGCTACCCTATAGTGTTGTTCGAAGAATTCTGCACCAAGATCTCAAAATGCACTCTTAGAAAATTGCATTTGCGTAGGATCTAAGTGGAAGAGAGTAGGAAACCCATACGACTTTGTCGAGAACTTTGTAACCTTTGACGCGAAAACGACGTAATAGTGCCGTCCGGCCTAAATTGGCTGATCATTTTGATGAACATGACAGGAAAATGAGTGGTTCCAACAAGATGGTGCGACAACCACACATCTCGTTCTTCATTCGGAATTCTACGAAAAATGTTTCCTGGGCACGTTACCTTCTTGCGCAGTGACATCGGGTGGTTCCCTCGTTCTCTATTTCTGACCTCTTGCGATTTCTTTCGCCGGGGCTACTTGAAATCCAAGGTATACCAATATCGTCCTCAGACTTTGGAAGCTCTTAGGAAGCTTAGGAACCAAGAAAGTTCTGCCGAAATTACCAGATAGACCATAAACAGCTGTCGGATATTAGTGTGGAAATCGCCAACGAATGTCGTCACTTATGTGATGTCATACTTAAAACATGTTAATCCAAATTGCATTATGTGTACCTTTCAGAAATTTGTACTATTTTTATATCTTGCTTGGTTTGCTAATTACTAAACTCTTAATATGCGCATAGCTTGAATATTAGTCTAGTAGACCTTGTAATCTCAAAAATTAAATAAATAATTCAGTATTTTCTTTTGTTTTAGGATTAGCACTCTTCATACTAGTATGGATCCCATCAGGTACGTCAGAACTTCAAAAAAGACGATCTCAGTCACTAGAGACCACAATTACTTCAGTTAAAACGGTACCAGAACTACAAAATGCAACTGGCACACTACAACAATTACCTACAATTGCGTCCAAACCAAAGACTGATGATACAAACGACAATAATAACGTAGAACAAAAAAGAAACCGAGGTTCCACAAAATACGTTGATTACGCGTATTCAACAACCGAACCAACAAAAGAAACAAGTACAATTGCCAAGCAAAACTCACAACAAACCAAAAGTGCTAGATTAACAACTGTCAGGAATGATAGATCTCTAAGTTTGAATACTGATAAATATAATTCACCAGAATTTCATAGCGAAAATAAGATATACTCTGGAACGCAAACGGCCGATAACAGATACGGAATTATTAACAAGGATAAATTCACTACCGAAAAATCATGGGAGCATATGAATTTCGCAGATCCAGATTTAACAACTCCCAGAAATGAAATTTTTGATAATAAATTTCGAAAACTTCAAGAAGAGATCACAAGGTCTTTGAACAATGTCCTAACTACCGAAAGTATACCGGATGAGAAGTATAAGGAAACGCGAGAAGATCTACCGAAATCTATTCTGATGGATCTTACCACGCCAAAAGATGAATTATTTGATAGTAGACATAAAGAAATGCAAGAAGATCTATCGAAGTCACTGAAAAACGTAGATCGCTTTTTTAATGAGGAAAAGATCAGAGAAAATCAAGATAGCACAGAACAGCCTCAACTGAACGATTCAAAATTAGATTATATGAGATATAGAAGGATAGAAGTGAATGAATCCAAAATCAAGAACACGGTACGAAAAGATTATAATGCTGAATCGGGCACAAATATGAAACACTCATCAAACTACAACAACACTCAGATTATTGATGCACCCGGAATCGTGGCAAATACAATTCCTACACAAAAGGACAAAGGCAATATAAAGAAAATAGATTTAGATCAAGGGGAAAGTGTACATGAAAAGATTACAATTGAAAAACCAGAGAAGGATCCTAGCATGCTTTTAAACAACAAGATTGAAAATGAACTGATCAATCCATTAACTACCGAAGGACCTGAAGAGAAGCCTTTTGAACATAAAAGTATTTATTTATCAAAAAGAGGTTCTACTATACGCAATAAAGAAGAAACTATTGAAAGAAGTGCTTTAACAGAATCGGGAATTCCTTTAGAGTTATACTCCTCTAAATCACCAGGATCAGACTTAAGCCACGCAAGCTTTTCATTTAAGAATACGGACAGCGATACGTTTATTTCTAAAAGTGTGAAAAAAGACAAGGTATTAAAGAAGGAACTAGAAATTTCGCAAGCTGATCTTGATAATAAAATCCCAAAATTTCTACCATTGACTACTCAAAATACTCAAATCGAAATTAGTACACATAAATCCTTTAAACTAGAAAAACAAACAGAAAAGAATACGGATGAAACACTTTACGAGATCAATACTTCATCGACAACAGTTGATGGTTCTACAGCAACAGAAACTAATACAGGTGTAATAACTGAAAGTTTTAGTACAAGTGAAACAATTAGTGTTTACGACACTTCTGAAATTACTACTGCTTCTGATTTTTTTGAAGCTAGTGGTACTACAACTTTTAGAACCACAATCAACGAAGACCTAATTGTGAGTACAGAGCCTGCTGTTGGTAATATAAATATTTCAGAAAGTTCAACAGTGGAACAGAATGAAGAAATTACTACTGAAAGAACAACTAGTAATGATAGCACAGGTTATACATCTAAGAACACAGAAAAAGATGACATTGCAACATCAGAAACAACTACGGAATCGCATATTTGGAAAACTGATCCTATGGTAAATATCCTCGGCAGCAATAGCTCTAGGAATGAAATCATTACCACCAGCGAACATCTGAATATAAATAGTACTGCTACAGAAAGTACTGAAACCGTTGAGACCCTAATAAAAGATACAACAGAAAAGTTCGGTTTTGGTAGAGTTACAGTAGATGAATCAAATTACACTGACACGACTACTAAAAACAATGAAAACGTATCTAATATAGTAAATGAAATAACAAAGCCGCCAACTCCAACAGTAACAGAAACAAGCAACGAAATTTCAAGTACTAAATCCGTCAGCACCCAGTGGGAGACAGCTACCGAAAGCATAATACATAACGAAGAGGTACATATGAAAGAAAACGCAACCAAACAACAGGCAGAAAATGACCAGGCAAAACAAAATGAAATAAACGGCGATAAGCTGGTCTCCGACGAATGTGATAACGCGGAGGAAAGTGACGATTATGGCGAGACCAATTGCAAGACAAGCAATATTGAAGAAAGTAGTGACCCTGAAGCCGATTTAGAAGATAATAGTGGGCAAAATCAACCTCCACACGGTAGCGATAGCAAGCTATCAACACCAGCTCCATTACCATCAACGCAGCCCCATCAAACAACAACACAGGAACCACGAATGACAATTTCAAGAATCGCCCTTCCAAGCATAATTACGATAATTCCTGCCGCAGTTACCCCAATTGCACCAGATGTACGCCAAATAGACGTCACCGAGTCAGACGTAGAAACTACTGCAAAAACAGACAGCATAGTTAGCTCCGAAGAAGATGACAATGAAGATGGTGGAAATGGTGGTAAAATTGCAGCTATTGTGATATCTACTATTGGTGGCATATGCCTATTATTGCTTGTTACCTTATTAGTAAGTGTACAACTACACTCTGGTGCAAAAAACTCCATCAGTAAAAAGCACATTTGCAAGCTAAAACAAATTAATGTATACAATTATATTATATTGTTTGGAAATTCGAAAAATTAAAATATGCTCTCGTATATCGGCGTCTTTACGTGCGCTGGAACATTTCGTTTACCGAAAACCTATGCACACAGATAGATATCTCAATGACCTTCACACCTTCATCCAGCCCAAAAACGCAGTGCTATTAATTTTCTTCCTCAAGAACTGAACCACAGCACCGAAACTCTAATCAGGAATAATTATTCTAGGAAAGATATCTACCATTAACCGCCATATCAACTCTTCTCCACCGCAATTCCCCACATCTAATCGTAATTTCCGTAAGTATCTATCATTGATTACATCAGCAAGATCCTCTTCAGGAACAATATGAAAACCATCTTCAAACCCAATGTCATCTGGAAGCCCCTGGTGTCTACCAGATTCCATATTCGTGCGGTAGTGTGTTCACTGGTGAAACAAAGTAGTTAGTCAGCATTCGTGTTATGGAGCACGAACGATGTACGCGATTGTTGCGTATAATCGGGTCCACGCTGGCTGAGCATGGACCGGAAACTGGTCACCAAATCGAATTTAATTCTGCTCACATCTTTTTTCGCAACCCTCACTATTATAGTAGGAAAATCTGTGAATCTTCGAGCATTCCAACAATTCAAATCGTGACGATCTACCTCTTACATCATACCTGGAAAACCCAACTGATTAAGCCTCCTAGCAACTGTCACGGTTCATTGATCCAGAACCTTTCCGCTTCGTTGACCCGTAACAAACCTTATATAAACGTCTCTCGAACCAATAGTTCCCAATCAGTGTACAGCAACAGCCCCATAAAAGTGGGAAGGAAACATCAGCAGAAGCTACGACAACGACGCGGTTCCAACCCGAAAACCAAGAGTATAGTATATTGACGACCGTAGAAGCCTACGTAACAAAAAACTGAAGAAGTTGCCCACTTCAAACTCTTTTTAACTGTCAAAATATCTAGCTCCAAAAATAAACGCAAGGCGCACTGAATATCTTTTTGATTATCGATTACAAATTTATTAACAAAAACATTAACAACGAGGGTGGGCAAAATTCAAAACAAAATGTCAGCAGACATATCTATTAATAATACCAGTGTCAATCTCAATTTACATATCATGTCGTAAGTCTAGAGTTTTAGTACAAAAAAAGATGAAACAAGTAATTGATCGAATTTTTTATACCCGAGTGTATATATCAATATGCTGAAAAGTGTAAATTAGAGAAATCTGAAATTTTGGGACATTAATGATATAACCACCTAAGATATTTTAATAAAAATATGGGGAGTAGATATAAGACACGGATTTAGTTAGATTGCACATGCATTGCATATTTTTTTGCAAAACTTTAATTAACTCAAGAACAATTACATACAGAGGAAGTTACGCGTACTGAGAATTTTATGTAGAAATCAAAATTATAGATAGATAGATCGATCATCTCCGCGAATATTGTACATCTGTGAGAAGAGATTTTTCAAAGCGGATCTTTTTATTGTTGTAAGGTCTGATTGTGGGCATATTTTCAAGTTACATTGAAACCTACGGTTCTTATATCGCAATTACCCAAAGTTCAATGTAAGTGGAACATACTATACAGGTGATTGAAACCATTCGTTGAAAACATGAGTTATAGGAAACCATTTTTTTTCAATTTGAACTTAAACTAATTGAACCATGCCCAACTCGATGAAACTATTTTCAAGGGGTTGTTTTTTCGGTTATATTGGACGTACGCATCAACTTATTTTAAATGAAATGATGCCTTTCATTGCATTTCC
>CACRWG010004407.1:0-44826 GCA_902654985.2 Oryctes borbonicus
TAGAATAAGTATTACGGTAAATTTTCCTTATAAGCACATTCTTTTTTCTTTCGAAAACCCTATTTATTTTATATAAAAAAAAAAAAACAAAAAAAAAGAAAAAACAATTTACAATTTAAAAAGATGAAATTTCAAATATTTAGTTAAAGACGTCACACAGTTACTCGTGTTCATATTATGGATTTATTGTGAAAATAATTTATTAAAAGGTCCGCAATCTATAAACGGGTATTGTGACTATTTTAAAATTTATAGCATTGTTCATTTTAACTGTAAAATATAACCTGAAACGCTTTAAATTAATCAAAACTTTTATTTCCGGTTATAAATTTGAAAAATGTTATTGGCAATAAAAATTAATTTATCGACAAAGATATTTTCGTTTTTCCTTCTCGAATACAATTCGGAGATAATTGTCTTGCCTTCTATTAGTTATTTGATTAAGCGGTTCTTTCTGCAAATTTTACACCCACCAATGTTCGATTCAGACGTGGGATGACGTCAATGGTGGGTGCTTTTTCTGCTTGGTACAGCTGCGCTTACAGAGACGTACTTACGGTGGCAACAGGTTCAACGCCACATTTCTAATGGGTGGAAAGGGGAAAACGTGCACGAAATTTGTTCTCGTAATTTGGAAGAAATGGGGAGAAAATTGTCTTGCATGACGTCTGAAATGTTGTTTTATATACTGGTTTGAAAAAATAGAGTTTTCTTATTTATCTCTTGTATATTATTGCCAACAAAATAAATTAATATTACTTGAGCATCTGAAACTGCATCAACGGTGCTTTAGTAGCCTTTCTGGAATTCAAAAGAGAATAGATGGAACGAAATAAGATCAAATACGTAAGTTCATAACTGCTCTAGAATATATAAAATGCAAAACTATTTATTCTTTAGCCGTTTGATTATTTTCAATACATTTAACAATTTTGCAGCAGAATCTCAGAAAGATGGCTTTCGCGTCCCAATAATTTCCCAACCACTACCAACCTTATTTCCTAAATTAAGTGTAAAATTTGTAGGCTGCGACTTTTTTTTATAATTCTAGAAAAGGGTGTGTCTATACAAAGAAATAAGATATAAAGGTAATGTTTCTGTGGAATGCTTAAATTAACACTATATAAGCTGCATTAATTATTTTTAAAATTACAAAAAGCGGTAGTCTAAATACAACTACAATACTTGATCATGATGTTCTAATTTCTATTAACATTTACTTTACTTTTTTTACCTTAAATTCGTAATTTTCAATGTGTTGTTTTTATGGGTTTTATGTTTTTCAGTAGCAAGTTCGTTAAAACTAAGAATTACTCAGTGTTTAACACTTTATTACCTATAGTCCTATAACGTTATTTACAGTCTTGCAACTTAATGCCAACTACCTTATTTTACAATTGGTATCTTTTAGTACAAAATTCAAATGTACACAATATTGCCCCCTTCTAAGTATTATTCTACGATATTAAATAGACGTTCTAGTAGGTGGTTTTATATTATGTTTTTATTTGCGAATATGTGTTTCTGTATCTTTAGAAGGGGAAGTAAGAATATGGGGACTACTGTTGGAGGTGGTGGGACTAGGTGAATTGTATGAATAGTTTAATATTGTAGGTACTTCATCTTGAACAATCGCTGTGCCTCCTCTTTTGATTTTAATATAAACTGCATTGTTTTCTTCAAATACTGTATTTTTCTTTGTAGTTTAGGTTTGTTTATTTCTTCTCTCAATATGCGGTTTAAAAATATTTCTGCAGGCATTTTCCAGTACTTGTCTGCGGCGTATTGCAGTATGCAAACAATATATTATCTAACTGTAATTGTAAGGATTCAAGGTTATTTTAAATGTTCGTCTTATGAAGAGATTGCTTCAATATTTGCACTGCACATTCTTGTGCACTTTGGCCATTCCAATTGCTGCCTTCTGACAAACCTTACACTGCTTTATGTATTCTTCTAAATGATCGTCAATATTTGGCCACCAAACTATATATCGGGCTAACAATTTGTAACCATAGCTAAAATTTTGTTCTTTAACATCACGAATACTATGATTCTCCTACCCAAAAGTAAACAATTCTTTTTGCTAGAAATTTAATCTTTTTGTGCCAAAACGTGTAACGATTTTGATTTCTAGTTTTGCACGCCCAACTATATTCCATAACCTTAGGCGAAACTGCATATTTATACGTTTCTCTGCTGATAATGGTACCTCCTCTCAATTGAAAAAAAAGTTTAATTCCGCTTCGTTTGCATCTTCACTCTCTGGAAATAGAAGTCGCGATAAGGGATCAACATGAGCAATTTCCTTCCACTTTTGTATAATTGTAGCTTGATAATAACAAACCCCATCTCTGAATCCGTGTGTTTGCTAGCGTTAGAAATGCTTTGTGGGGATGGAATATTGTCTATAACGGTTTATGATTCGAGTTAATAATAGACGTCCGCCCATATGAATATAAATTAAACCGCTAAATTCCAAATATACTCAGGCCCTCTTTCTTCAATTATGAGTACCCACGCTCTGATTTATTCTACGATCTAGATGCAAAGCATATTGGGCGTTTGATTCTATCTATTTCATGAGCTAAAACTGCCCCTAATTCATGAGCTAAAACTGCCCCTAATTCATGAGCTGACGCGTCACACAGAATTAATTGTTTATTCGGATCATAATAGGTTAATAATCGCAATTTGTAATGTAAATTTTCAGTGTTGAATTCTTTAATCCGCACCCAATCTTTTTTTTTTTCAAGTAATTCATGCAATGGTCTAAGTTTAGCGGAAAGGTTTGATAAGAATAATTCTCTTATAAAAATTTATCAACCCTAAAAATTACCTAAAGGTTGTTAAATTGTGCAGATCTTTTTCAGAAATAGTGACACCTAAATATTCTACATTTTTCTCAAAAAATTTACATTCGTTAATGGCTATTTTAAATCCGACTTGGTTTAATTTTCCTAAAACCGATTCATCTGTTCTTGCGCATTATTGAAAGTCAGTACCCCAGATAAGTATATCATTAATATAACGACAGGCATTTTTCAATCCAAACAGAACCTTGTCCATTGCTGCTTGTTTTCGCCTCAACTTTTTCTACCACAACAATTAGCGATTCCCGTTTGTTATGGGTAAGCCTGTAGAAACGAGTACGCTTTCCGTGCGCATCACGAAATTAGCAGAAACTACAGACAGACTCGTGTTTTGTCGCCTCTCGAGGAAACCAGCAGGAAACACGAACCCTTTCTTATGAGACGAATAAACACGAGTCTGTCTAGTCTCTGCTAAATTCACGAAACGCAATTCGTTTCTGCAGTCTTAGTTATGGGCCATTTTCTGTAATATTCACTGCTTTCCCAATTTATTCAAATCGCTTTAAGGAAATAAGGTACAGACTTTGCTTTGTAATAGATAGGTTACCCTCTAGATGCCCCACATCTACGTCCACATTAAATCTCCTATTATCTATTTTTACTCATATTGTGAAAGAAATATTAATACTATAAATTATTTCAATAGCGAAATATAACGTTTCTATGCTTTCCTGATTAACGTTATTTGAAACACTATTATTACTTTCAAGATACTGCACCCTTTTCTTAACAAACCATTTGCAAATGTTCCTTTTTCCCACAAAAAGAAACAGAAAGTTTATTTTCTTTGGATTTATCATATTTTGCAGCATTTCGTCGTAGGATTTTCGCCGACATTTTCAATCTTATTCGTCAGCTTTTTCTTGCTTTCATATTGTATTAGTCCTTTCATCTAATTTCATTCATTTTACTTTTGAAATTCTGTTACTTATGTCACTTTTTTCTTTTTAGAATTTAATTGCCTTCACAAACGCTTTAGTTCACCTTTACTTGTGTCGAATATCTAAACAAAAAGTATGTGTAAATGTAAGAAACAAGCTTGTAACATTAAAGACGGATATTTATGTTGTGCAATTGAGTTGTAAAAAGAAAAAAGTAATGTAAATATCAACATTTAAAAACTAAATGAATGAAAATAAAAGAAACAATATGAAGATTAGGACAAATGCAATATGAAAACAAAAAGAAGCTGATAAATAGGCTTGAGAATGTCGACGAAACCTTGCAAAATAAAATAAATCCAAGGAAAAGAAGTTTACGATTTCTTTATCAAAGAACTTAAAAGCTCAATCAAACAGGTAAATTAACATTTAGAGCATTGATTACATAAACAAAACACTTCAAAATTATTACCCAAAAATCATACTCATTAACTGTATCCAGATCACTTTCATTACCATTAATTTTAATTGTGGATTAATTACACCCACATGAATTAAACCAGAAAGAAAAGATATCTGAATGCTTTTTTACATGTAGGTATCTGAAAATAACACATTTATTACCCTCTCAAATAGCCAAAAACAGTCTCGCTATTTAACTTCTTAATCGGCTACTACATCTTTGAACCCATTTACAACTTAACAAGAAAAATGCGAAAGCATTTATTGGATAAAAGGTTTTGTAATCGGTTCTTTCGGAATGACTCTCGATAACAACAACAACGATCAAAGAATGTTATACATACCGTGTTCGTTTGTTACTCGAATTGCATCTGAACGAAATTAAAATCTCTAGCTGGCATTTGATCGCATTTGATGTCTAAAGTTACGTTCACATAAATTACGTTATATCAAATTACAAATGTTTCATTTGGTCCTAGTAGTCTCTTCATTTGGTTATTATGTGACGCAAAAACCAAGAAAATCAAAAAATCGCAAACGAATGCGTTTTATGTTTATAAGGTTGAGATTAAGGTAGTAAATACAAACACGAATTATAAACATAATGTTGTGTGCGAAATTAACGTAAGAATATGCTAATGCAATATTTCGCGCTAATTTGACAACTGACACCAATGAGTTGCTTTATCGTAACGTATCTGGTGATATTAATAATTTCTTACGCGGATACACTGATTTACGCAGAAACGTTACACAGATTGTCACAGGATGAGCTTTAAGTACTAAGTATTGTACATTTAATTTTCTTAAATGGATTGCCCTAATTTTTATGAAGCATTTGAATTCAGCAATTAATTTGATGCAAAATCGATTTCGATAGGTTTAAACATTACTGTTTTAAAGCTACAATTTTTTTCATCAGAATACTTCATCTGTAGTTTCCTAGTTTCTAATTATCATCATACAAATTCAAAAGCAAACGTAGAATGTATTGATGCAGTGTCAAAATTTGACGTTTCGTAAATCTGCATTACTCCGGTATGTGGATGGTCGTATTACTTTGTATTGTATAAATTCTCGCATTGTACAGGAATTCCTGTACTAATTATGCACTACCCATCTTCCGTATCTTAAATATGACAGCCATTGGTTCTTACCCGAACCCGTATAAGCAGTGTTGCCAGCGAATTTAAGTTAATGTAATATGTAATATATTTTAAGAAGATATATTCTATGATGACTCGGTGTAGAAAATACACAAATGACTAAAGCGGGGGTAGCGGAAATCGAGCCAAAATAGATACAGACCCACCGAGGATGCAGAAGTAGAGGAAAAAGAGTTTTTGGGAATATACAAGAAGAAATAGATTAAAATAGAAATAATAACGTAATAATAATGGGAGACCTAAATGGAAGAGTCAGGAAAAATAACTTGTGTCTAGAAAAATAGTTAAGACTCGAAGGAGAGATACCACATTGAATGATAATGGCAGAAAAACAGTACAATTAATCATAGAAAACAACTTAAAAATAACACACGCAAAATTTTGGCATAAACACATTCACAAATAAATACAAGAGGAACCAAACAAACGAAAGATAGTAAAAAACGTATGTGTAAAAAGAGGAGAAAGAAAAAAATTAAGGCACACAAACTTAGAGCTTTAGAGAGATACAAAAACACAGGAAAAATATAAATTAAATAAAAATCTAGAAAATGTATAATCAAGATGGTGTAATTTTAAAAACAAAATGATAGTAGCTGCAAAAGAAAGCCGCAGCGAATAGCAGCGAAATATAGGAACAAGATGGCATAACTTTAAGAAAAAGAAAAGCACAAAAGCAGCTACTATTATTTTGTATTTCAAGTTATCAATCTTGCTTCTACATTTCGCTGCTTTATATATATATTTATAGTAATGTAACACAACATATTTAACTGATGAATGACAGATACAAAGATAAACAATTGATGGTGGATGTAAAAGGAAGCAAACAGAAACTTCGATAAAAATTCGGGAATAACATAGTAAAAAAACTACGAAAGGAACCCAACACAAACTATGTAAAAAATATAAGCATACGCAACTACAATTGATCCGTGGCACATATAGTAGATCTACTGTAACAAAATGCCCTAGTGTGTTAAAATAATTGGGGTTTTTAATAAATTAATAGTACTACTGTAGGATTTTACTCTTTCAGTTCACTAGATGCATGATGACTTACTAAAATATTGGTGTCATGCGCGACACATTTGCATGGAATGTGTTCTGATGTTTCCAGATCTTCTTGGCGCGGACAACATATTGATCTCCAGCTTTTTCTAGCTTAAATAAGTAATATTTTAGGACTACCTGTCAATAATCTAAGGTGTTCCTCTCTGTTTTTGCTGTTCTTGACAAGTCTCTTCGTTTGTTTTTTGTCCTGGAATACCGAGGCTTTTTGATTGTCTTCCTATGCCTTTATTGCTTGCTTTATTTTTCCATAAAAGGGGTAGGCACCAACGATAGGTATGTTTACTACTTCTTTGGCTAGCTTATCCATCTTTTCATTTTCTTCGATCTCTTGGTAGCTTAGGATTTACTGTAAAGCAACATGGTTATTGCGTCCCATTTGGGTGCACATTCGTATATCAGACCAGATTCGTATGTGCAGGCTTTAGTAGCCTTTAGAAATGCCCGACTGTTGCTGAATATATTTATGTATTTATTTCTTTGAAGTTGATTTTCGTAGAATTTGGCTGAGGTACGTAGATGATATTTATGATAAGTTGGTCGTGGATACCATTGATAACTTTGATTTATTATTTTAATTGTTACATCCTGTATATTATAAACTTTTTTGGTAAACTAAGTATGAAGCTAGACAGACAAGGTTTTTCGTTTAAAATCTGTTGTTGCGACGAAGAACTATAAGCTTATGTCTCCATAAAGAGATTAATTAAAGCAAATGTAATAAATAATAAAATAAACGTTATCGTTTTTGTTACAATTCCAGCATCCACTCCAAGTAACTACCATTTTCCTACATGCATGTGTAGTAAGTTAACATGAAGGTATATATAATAAATAAAAAAATAAGTAGACAAATGTTGATTAGAGCGTAGCATAAAACAAATTGATTTATTTACAGCTACGCTTTTCAATCAGTAGAAAATATAATAAGAACATAGTGAAGGTTGTTTAAACATTTTCACAATTTAGTTAAATAGAAATGTTGAAACTTTTAAATGAATCTCTCAAGGTAATACTCCCGAAATATTATTTCGTCCCAGCAGTCTATACATTTTAGCAAAAAACTTATTAGCATAAGTTGGAGTTACCCGCAGAGCAGAGTGTTTTCAACCCTACGTAGTGGACGATCTCCTGCAGGGGCTAGAAGACGAGGATTACAGTGGTAGGTTATGCAGACGATATAACCATATTAACGTGTGGTAAAATCAAAGGTACCTTCTGCAGAACAGAATGCTGGGGACTTTGATATTTATTGAAAGGCAGTGTGTATAACAGGGATTAACGGTAAATTCTCCCGAAACTAACCTCCCCGTTTACACGTAGAAATCGAGCGATTGGGGATACGGCCGTGAGACTATGTGGAATACTATTATAAAGAGTGGAGAAAACTAGTTGTCAAGAGGTGATCCTATATACTTACAACAAACTTACCAAATCGCATGTTGAAAAAGTTTCAAACAATGTAA
The DNA here is from genome assembly GCA_902654985.2 of Oryctes borbonicus. NCBI lineage: Eukaryota > Metazoa > Arthropoda > Insecta > Coleoptera > Scarabaeidae > Oryctes > Oryctes borbonicus. The sequence goes on from CACRWG010004407.1 coordinate 7,920, forward strand.
TGTAATAATGTAATAATAATCAAGAACGACACAATTTAGAAAGCTTTGGGACACTTTTTCTTATATTCTGGGCAAATGTACAGGGCATTCCATTAACAAAAAATGAAATACCATGATTTCAACATTGCAATGATTTCGATGATCATCTTATAGACTTATAGACTTTCGCTCAAAAATTAAGCGCTTCCATTGGCTCTGATCAAACACGACTTACATACAAACAATATCATAACGGAAGTCGTCGTCGGCCATATTTAGTGTTTACTATAACCTGTCAACGTATCGCTAACAGTGTTTTGCATGAAGTGTTGAAATAATTTCTATCTATTTGTTTATTAATGTAGTAAGTACTTTACGCACACAATATTTAATTTTTTTTTCTTTTCTACTACTCTTTCGGAATAGTCGTATTACGGTCGTATTTCATTATATTGTATGCGTGTGAACTGTTCTGCTTCCGCTACTCTTCCTATTTTTGAAACATAGTATAGCTGATATAAAAAAATGTTCGATGTATTGGCGAAAACTGTAAGAACTACTCAATCCAATAAAATTAGAATCACCGCTTAAAGAAACAGTGTTCGTCATTTCGCAAAAATTCAAAATTATGTCCAATTATCTTAAAAACTAAGATAGGGATAGTAAAAGTTGAGGATGCTTTATCTAAAAAACCAAACTTACATCGTGCGCTGTGGAAACTGAACACCCTGTATATTTGAATATAATCTAATATTGTGTAGCGCTTGCTTTCGAATATTTTTTATTTAAAAACTTTTATTCTAAATTGCATGGGGAAGGAATTATTCTCCATCCACGCACTAAACGTTCTAGAAAAATGAATGAAAATGGTAGACAACTGCAATAAAAAAATTCGTTAATATAACAATTTTTTATTAAAATTGTTCCAACGAATGAGTTTGTCATTTTGTTTGTTATATCGATAAACGGATATTCTATATACAATAAACGGATTTATTGATACAAAGAATATGTTTATTAATATCTAAAGAAAAATCTCTAAAGTTTGTTTGGCTTCACACAAAGTAAGTTAATAAACGTGTATTTATTCTACTGATCAATTTGATAAACAGTTCGTTGATGTAATAAATTTATTAGTTAATATAATAATTCTTTTTGTTGCTTTAACAAATCGAAGTCAACCAACACGATTTATTGTAAGTTTTTGTTAAATTTCTCTGACGCAAATCTAGTATACATTTGTACAGTTGCAAAGATGGAAGCTGTTCGGAAATGTATACATCCGAGATAATCAAACTCAATAGAATATTGATGTTCGATTGGTTGATTTCAAAAGGCTAAAGTCGTTATTGCTATCATTCTAACCTTTATTACAGGCAGTTATAACACTAAAATTTTATATTATTAGCTCTCGTATACCGTCGGAAAACCCCGAAACCTTCCACATCGATCTAACTGCGGTAACAATTGATGCTACATACAATACATACATCAACAATATAACCTAGATCGTCTGTGCCTGTAGGTGTTTTATATGTTATTTTAAAGCCAGTTATTGAATTTTCGATTGTCTTTCGCCGTAGGTGATAAAAGAATTTACGAACTGTTTCGTCTGGTTTTTGTTTCGTTCGACATATATTGAAGATAATCAAGTTAAATTAATCTCGAACCGAAGTAAATGACTGCTGTGAAAATAAACAGCAAGGCAAGGGAAATAACAGAGCTCGTCAACGGATGTGATGTGATACGGACATTTGAAAATGAGATGTTTCTTCTTTTAACTTGTTTCTTCGTTTAGACTTAATCCACTAAAATCTGTACTTTTGATTTTATCAATTTTAAATAATTCAAAAATAAGATATCACAATTTGACTATATTTTCCTTAGATTTTACAATTGTGATCAAAAAAAGATTAAAATTTGGTAATTCAGTCAAAGGCAGATATTAAGAGGAAATTATTTTCGGGAACAGATTTGACGTTTGAAAAAGTTTATTAAATAACGCTGGTTTTTTTTATACAACACGTTTAATTGATAGGTCTCACCAATGATGGTTTACCACCCTTACCATCCACCGAGCTTCAATGCACGTGGAAAATTTTGGTTTTGATAGACTTACCATGAATCTATTAACACAAAGAAAAACGATAACTGATGCATCCGACTATCAACTAAAAACGTGTTGGTTCATAACCATAGTGAGAATCGACGACCGCCTATATTGTTTAGCATAGACACTCGTACGGAGTCGTACCGGTTTACACACGTCCCTCAGTCAAGCTACACCGTCTCCGCCCTCCACGTGAGTCAGTCGTTAATGTGTAGTTACAAAGCATGGTTGTGCATGTTTCATCTTTAGGATTTTTTTGAATACCTGATCTATATAGTATTAGTTATTTAGTTCCTTCCACAGTCATATTTTTTGTTTTCGATTATTGTTACCATCTTTATTCTTACATTAGCTTCACTTTAGTTTACTCTACAATATTTAGTACATGCATTTTAATTGAGCATTCTCAGAATTCTTTTTTATTGCTTTTAATTAAATTTGATTTGTTTTTATCGCCTATTATTGGAATTATTATATTTTTAATTTGTGCAGATATATTAATTTGGTTTCCTTGTTTTCTTTTATATCTACTATGTCGCCTAAAAACACCCCCGCTAAGAGCTCATGAATACCTGGATTAAGGATCATGATTGTTTGAAAGTTGTCAGCGACATAAAGATTTGTTGCAAAATATGTTTAGTTGTTGCAAAATATTCCAAGAAATCTCGATTTATGAACCATTTAAAAGCCAATGTTCATCACAATCCTGGTGTCTTGAATGAGAATTTTTATAGCGATCTTTGCGAAGCCCTTGTGGCTGCAAATATATTCTTTCGAAAACTAGATAATCCAGTCAAAATATTCTGGCAAAATATGCGGTTAGAAGTAATCCCGGAGGGTCAACGTTACGAAAAAACTATCTTCCAAAAATATACACAAAAGCCGTAAGCGAATTTAAAACCGATGTAGGAGGCAATTACTATTGGTCGAGCGCAGACAAAACTATGGAAGCGTTAGGGCGAAGTATAGTTTACGTTATTGTTGGTGTTTTGTCCCACAAAGCCATATTTAATAGCCAGACAAATAATAGAACGGGTAAATGCTACAATAACGGAAAAGCATTGCTCTTTATGAGTGACGCTGCAGCTTATAGGCTTAAAGCTGGAAAATTGCTTAAAGATATCTTCAAAAATATGCTGCATATTACATGCGCTGCCCACATCCTCCATAGAGTTGCGGAATTAATTGGAGAGTAGTTTCCGAAAGTTAATGAATTAACTAGTCACACCAAAAAAGTTTTCTTGAAAGCACCTGCAAGAGTTGTTTTATGCAAAGACAAATGCCCAGCGCTTTCCTTACCTCCGTCTCCAGTCGTAACAAGATAGGTGAAGTGGTTAGAAGCCTGAAGTTGCAAATGTAATAAACAATTTAAATGAGGATGCAGAAAGCATGAGCAAATGCAAGACTCTGTTAGAGGATCCACCTTTACAAACAATACAACTAAAAGATGGAAACACTAGACAAACAAATTAAAGAATATTTCTGGTGATTTTGGTGGTTCTGTATATAAAAAGATCGATGCAGTTTTTACTCGCAACCCAGATTTGTCATATTAAAACTGTTGTGTAACAAAAGTAACGAAACCGTTAGTAAACACGATGCTTGTAAATTCCATTTCCACTACGCTTCTCTCACAAGTTATAATGTGGAAGGAAGATTTTCTATATATGATGTTCCAACACATGTCACAGCAGAAAATTTAGAGAATGTCTTAGTAATTAATTATTATTTATCTTTGTTTAATGTTTTTGCGATATTGGCAGTTAGACTGTGGTTTCTGTTCGATGCATCTACTCCTCCTATATTTTCCATTTAGTCTTAGCGTCTCCTGTTAGATACACATGCAGAAGTAGTATCGTTTGGTTATATACCGCTTTCCCTAATGCATATGCACGCTGCGGTTGATGAATATATCAAGTCTCACTCTGTCAAAGGTCGGCGAGAGAGGCGGTCGTCGATCCCCGGTATGTTGATAACTGATGCCATCAATGCTTCCATCTGTTGTATAAAAAAAAAAACCTTCATAGCACTAGCAATAGAGGCCAACAGAGAACAAAATAAGGAAATAAATATCCCCAGTGTCAGTCGCTTATTTGAGGGGAAACAAAAAATCAGCCCTGGAATAAGGGAACAAGTGTACACAAACAACATAGAGCATCCGGTGAAGAAATATCAGTGTCATAAATGTCGGGAAAAAGGCCACATCGCCAGCTTATGTACAAGTTCTGAAAAAAAACCCAATGAAGTGAGAGAAGTAGAGGAATCAAGCGTTGTAGGCGAAGCTATAATTTCGAATGTGCAAGATGAGTATGGACTGTGTGAAGCAGAGTATGTCTAATGATGTAAGGCTGAAAACAGAGATCGACATTGATGCGTCAGTGTCATTGGTTATACTTTACTGAAACTACGTGGTGTAACTGCTTTAGAAATGTCGAATATGTAAACCCAGTAGAATTAGACGTATATAGGTATTAAAAGAATTACTAAAAGATTTTTATAAGGTTTTTACTGCTGATAGGTCACAATCACAAAAGGGGTAAAAATGCAATTAAAAAAAAGGTGGTATTGTTCCTATTTTCCACCGTCCTTACAATGAAGTTAGAAGAAATTGAAACTTTTGAAAACATTAAGCCAGTTACTTACAGTGAAATAGCCGGTCCTCTGGTTGCAGTACCAAAACGAAATGGTCAAATTAGGCTATGTGAGGGCTTTAAGGTCAGTTTAAATCCGTATCTACAAGTAGGCAAGTATCCGTCACCCTCAGGATTGGACACTTCAAGTGTTTCATGGCAAACTTTCTTCATTTTAGACTTATCAAATACATATTTGCAATGTAAAGTAAGTTCCGATTCACACAAACTAGTGCCAGTAAATGTCCGCAAGGGTTTGTTTTCATATCAAGTTTAAGTTTTGGGATTGTCTCCGTTTTTTTTTTTTAACTGTAATGGTGAAGTGTTCGCTGGAGTAGAACACTGTGCATGCTATATCGAGTGAATCTACGAAAAGTTCTGGGGACACCACAATATCAGTCGAGTAAATTTAGAGAGATGCAAATTTCATTTGCAATCTGTGGGATTTCTGGGTCATTTTTCATTAAATTGTGAGAGAACGTCATGTATTCCAGCATGCTAAATATTCCCAACCATACATACAGTCCTGTATGTATGGTTCAGTTTGAATCCAGTTCTATGGGTAACATTTTTATATCTAAAGATACAATGACGGTTAAATTATAAAAATAATTTAATTTCTTGTCGTAGATTCAGAATCTCGTATCAGTAAAATAATTGACTGTTCACCGGAAATGACTCGTTGTTTTTTTTTTAGTGGAACATCCATGGAAATATATTTTTATATTTTCGTAATCTACGATTAATTCTGCATCTGAGTGTAACCAAATACTTTTACTTTTACTATATTAAGAAAAATATATTATAACCCAACAAAAATACAATGTTAAGGTAATAACATTCTAATTTAAAGGTATTGGTTAAAATTTTCACTATTATGAACTAAGCACAGATTAGCCCTTCTGAAAATCTCGTTTCTTACTTTTCTTAAAATTTAGGCGCCATTATTTAACAGTAAATTCTGCACATGAATTTTAAGTCTTCATTCTCATGGAAAGATTCATATATCTGATTTTTAATGTAGCCTTACAAGATAAAGGCCAAAATGGTGAAGTCTGACGATTTTGCAGGGCAAACAAATTGTCTGTGAGTTCTTAGCTATTTATTGGGAAATTACTCGTTTAAAGATGTTACCACCCGCCGCGGTTTATGAGCTGGATCACCACCCTGCTGAAGTATGAGGTTTTTCCGTTTTTGAAGTGGCACATCACTCAAAATCTCATCGAGTTTCAGCCTCAAGAGCTCTAGATAGAATCAGTATTAAACATACATACCTTCAAAGGTATAAAAAAATATCTTGCTTTTTAAATTTCAACTCGAAACATCTAAACTAAATCTATGCTGAAAACAAGCACATCGCATAATTAAGAAATTTTCTTGTGACTAATAGAAATTTTTCTGGTTATTCGATTATTTGGAAAATTACATTCGTCCGTTCATAATACTCTACCCACAATGCTTTGCGGTTAATCCAGCAGCAATAGTCTAAACGCCTTTAGTGCGACGTACATTCGTAGTGGTATTCAAGATACAATGAGTTCTTGGGATATTCAAAAGAATTTTGCTACGAAATTATGTGTTCAGGCAATGGTGTGCCAGTTACTACTTTCTCGCAAAATCAAGAGTATGTCGTTTTCTTGGTTCTAGGAGTGTTTACGAGTGTTAACAAATGCTATAGAGTTTATGTTAAAACAAAATCATAACTGATGTGTAGGTAGCAATGCTTCGACAATCGATTTTCATTTCAAGTTATTAACATACAAATAATTTTGAACCTTTTCTTCAAATCAGGTAACACAAAAGGTAATGTTACATGGATGTTTTCAACAAGATGGGCCACTGCACAGACCGCAATATTTTACACAAAAATGAAACCTTAATGAACAATTATGTAGCAACTGTCAATGTCACAACCTGCATTTTAGTTTAGCATTAGTTATACTTTCTTGAATAGTTATTTGCAATTTGTGGACATTTAATAATAAGTTTAGCTAGTTTTTAGTTTTTTTTTAATATAAATTATGATGAGCCTTAGTTAATATATGTTGTAAGAAGATTTATGAAATAATGCAATAACAAGGTTTGAAAAATGATTCTCTCATAACTTTTTTTGTAACAAACATATTCCATGAAATTTTGGTTAAAACCATTTCAGAACCTTCTGAATTCAGTAGTGTAGCCAGATTTTTATTAAAAAAAAAATGCTAATAAAATTTTAATAATAGAGTCTAATGTCTAATCAAAGACGCTCTAATCATTGAAAATGAAATTAATTGCCATATAGACCTCTATGGAACTAAGCAGTTAGTAGTGTCCCACGTGAAGCACTTCTAACTGCTTAGTTCTGTAGTGGTTGTTGGTAACTGGTTCATTATTATTAATCATAGTGTGCCTTGAAGATGCAGTTAAACTAAAATTTTGGGCGAAAGAAGGACACTTTTTGATTTACTATGTATAAAAACAAATTCGGTTTCATTTTAATGCAAAATGTAGGTTTTACGAACACTAGGAAAAAGTCGGACACCTGCCGCAGTAGTAAATCGTGTCACCTTATAACTCTTCTATCACCAATATTTAAAAAGTATTCTGTTACAAAACAAAACCTTGATATACTTCATGCTGGTACTCGAAAACAGCACCAATTTATCTATATTTATTTACTTCGTTTCCAATTATCACTCAATACCCGCTTGGATATAAATTTTCCTCAATTCACCCGCGTATTTCATCCAGGTAAAATGGCGACAAGGCCACGAAATTTGTCTTAAACAAATCAAGGATACTGCCAAAGAGTGCATATTCTGACATAGTTAAATATTAAATATCATGTGCTTCTAGTTACTTCGTCACTTTAAATAATGTGATTCTCAGAAAACGGGGGTCGTACAACTTTCAGGGCAAAGGATAAATTGTTTAATCGATGATTAGAAGTGTATATATGTGTACTACATACGTATTGAATATAGTGCATCTATGAAAAGTTAACCTTGCCGATAAAAATATCCACCAACCATTACGTTGATATCGATCCATATGATCTTAAAAGGTACATAAAGGGTTACTTGTTTAGCAATAAGTGTATATGTATATATGTAAGTATATAAATGCAAGAGTATACTTAACTTTGCTAGAATTGAGATAGTCATGCAGTGTGGCATTTGTAAGCAGAGGTCTTGTAATCCTCCCTTATTTTAAGGGCCAAAGTTTAAAGGTTAATGTTTATTTGTATACATGCGAGAGTAATTACATAGTATTAAAATTTGTATATTGGGATTATGTTCTACAGCTGTTTCGGTTTTAGTATTTGAAAGATAAGCTTTCTGAATTGTTTTAAGATCCCAACTTAATCTAATTGTTTTATGTAAGGTTTTCGAACCTGGGATGTGACACAGCTTTTGTAAATAATGGCGTTAATTGAAATAAACAGATAAAAAATGTAGCGGGTCTACTCTTTCTTATTTTTGATTTGTTTTTAGCATTCTCGATCAATAGTTTTGCTTATTTTGAAAGGTTGAATATACAGTACTCACGTTTCCAATAAAACGTACAGGGCGTTATAAAAATAGAAAAAATTAAATTCTTAAGAGAATTACTCTTATTAGTAATTATATTTGTTATAATATTACAAAAATTTTGGATCTAATCTGACGAGTTAGAGAAACTAAGGAAAATAATCCTTTAATAGAAATAAATTGAAATACACAACCTCTGATAAATTACAGATACTTTATTAAAATAATAAAATCATGTTAAATCACATTTTTTGAGCTAAATGAACGAAATAACCGTATTTTTTAAATTTCCTTGGTATTAGTGGCTAGAGGGGCGCGTAAACCACTACACATACTTTCAGGTATATAACATCAAGGTATATCGAGATATGATTTTCAGAACACCATCTTGTTTAACGTTTTTGAGTCGGAATGTAATAATGCAGATCTTGGGATCATTAACTTCTCTTCTATCTGCAATTAATGTTAATGATATTGATATTAAGTGTCTTAGATGTTACTAACCATCCTCGTCCTACTAGAGTACATCAAGGATTTTCAAGCTTTTTTTAAACATGCGAGTATGGGTTCGGGTATCTTCGAATAAAAGACGCGGTCATATGGAATTTTACAAAAGTGTAACTCAAGTAATCCTATGCTACCTTAAACGTGCGGGCTTCGCGATCAAAAACAGTAGACTTTTATAGTAGTATCAGCGATGATATACAGTGTCCGGCACTTGATTACTCTCACATAGTGATGGATGTAATTTGGTTAAAAAATCACTGGTTACATTCGTAAAACCAAGCATATATTTAGATTACACATTTTAACAACGTTTACGCTCAACTATGCCTCAAGATTTCGAATCGCTAATATTTCTTCCATTTTTAAAAGTTTCATTGTCATTTCTATTGCGACAATTGATTACTCTCATTATATTTTTTAATTAGTTAGCTGTGGGCCGTAAAATAAATGAAAATTACGTTGCTTAGTAACAAATCAAAAATTGTTCCACAATAGTTGTCAAGTTGTAACAGTAATTAGTTCTCAGTGTGGGTCATGGAAGAACTTTATGTTTAGAAGAAAGAGGAAAAATCCAAACTCTTCGACAAGAAGGCTACTCAAATCGAGAAATCGCCAGAAAAATTGAACGAAGCACGTGGGTAGTTAACGCTTATCTGAAAAACATCGAAGACTATGGCAATAATCGGAGAGATCCCATTGCAATGGCAACAACAGCAAAGGAGAGTCGTGCGATTTTGCGACGTTCAATTCTTGTGCTACAGCTAAGCAAATTTATTACGTTATTTCCTATAACTGACCTCGTTTGCTGCACAATCAAAGTAAATCAAATATTATTTACTTGTGCCACCTGATATTTCAAACTCCGATTTTGAAAATTTGTTGTCTGTCGTTGAATGGTTTAATCACGATATTAACCAAAAAATTAATATGTTATTACACACTCTAGTAATCCTTCCTTCATTGATTTTCTTAACCTAAAGCTCCAAAGATCGATGTGAACATATTTGTAGAGAGAGAATACGCTACCATTCTAGTTAAGGATTTCTATTCCTCGCAGTCCTGTATGTTCTTACTGTATTTGTGGAAATATTAAAAAAAACAAGTTCAAAAAAGCAAATTTTATTGGATTTCACACCAAACTCTTCTTGGTGTTGGCTCGTAATGTCTGTTTTCTATATGCTATATAAATAAAGCATGTAATATTACCTCATCACCATTGCCAAGTATTAACATCTCCTTTGTGTTACCTGTTTAATCTATCTTTAAAAACAGTTATATTCTCTGATCTTAAGGCTAATACCGGCATATAAGAAAGGCGACAAACAATCGGTCGAAAATTACAGAACTATGGCTGTTATAAATAACTTTCCAAAGACTTTCGAAATCCGTTTGTATTCTTCTATTTACCCTCTAATAAAGCAGTAGTAATTATTTCTCAATTTATCTCTGACAACATAGATAAAAATAAGCAAGCAGATGTAATCTATACCGATCTAACCGAAACCATTGGATTTATTGTATCATTTCCGACATAGAAAGCACCATGTTGCTCATGGATTATGAGTCACACTTCTGCTCTTCTGCTCCATTTATATCAGCGGTGTTTGTGATATGATTGACATTTGTAAATTGCTCTTTGTAGATGACTCGTTATTAACGTTACTGACTGCAATTACTTGCAAAATTAAATAAGGTCAAAATCCAAAACAAGTGTCATGTTAAAGTCAACAATACATAAAATATGTAACACATACAATTTGTTATCAGATCCTTCCACTGACGTTCATTCCTCCTGCCTAATTAAACTTCTAAATAAGTGCGCCCTCTCGTTAATTTTTATCCAATAAGCTTTTAAATTGAAGTTTAGTTGTTCGTAAATCTACATTTTCTTTGGTTAATTTAATTAGTTTAAGTTTAGTAAATTTTATAGATGTATATAGTTTACTTTTTCATGAATTGCATATTATTTTGTTCTGTATTTGGAAGCCCAATCTGCTGGGCAAAAATTGCAACTGTGAATACCACGTCGATCAGCTAAAGATTAAAAATTGTGTCACATCAATAAGTTGTTGTAATCTGATATTTTCTGATAAATTTCATCAAGCTTGAAAGACAAATATTTTAAAAATCTTTTTTGAACGTGTTCAAGAAATAATAGTTGACGGGTACCATACAGATGATGTATGGATTCCAGTTTGCTTCTTACTAATGCAAAATACAGGATTGCTAATGTTGTTAGATTAGGAAAATGCCAGCAAGATCTGATGAGGTAACCAACTGCATTTTGTATGCAGCTACCCAGAAAGCCCAAATCGCGAATACTGCTAGTTCCTGGTATAGATTGGTGGTTACATATGTAAATGCGAGTTATGTAATTCTAGCATCTAGTATATTACATAATAGCACGTTTGCTGATATTAAGTGTGATGTTATTTCCCAGAAACCAATTGCCAATTGTATCTAGGTCTTCTTCTAGCTTCTCATACTCGATATTATCCGTAATAGCCGTATATATTTTAAAATCATCGGCATAAGCCGAAATATTACACCGCAACTTGTTAAAAAGATCGATTTCATAGATATAGACAGAGGTGCTAAATTGGATCCCCGGGCTATTCTGGAAGTAAATAAGTCGATTTGAAGCCATTGTAGAATTCTATTGGTTAAGTACGATCTCATTAGGGGTGACGAAGAAAATCCTGGATAATCAAGTTTGCCAAATAACATTCAAGAGTCTGTATGTATAACAATTCACTTGTCTGCGATTATCTAGAGTATTACTAATGTATTGTGATATATTTACATGGTTTGTAGTGGTTCTTGAGAGAAATCCGTGTCGATAGCATCATATATGTTTTGCACGTGATGATATACCACATGATATAGATGCTCAACTAATTTTGAAAAAATACATAAGATGCTAATTGGTCTGCAGTTGTTTATATTACTATAATTACCTTTTTTGAAAAGTGGTATTATTTTAGCGGTCTTCCAAAATTTAGAAAACGTTGAAGTACGAATACATAAATTAAATGATCGTTAGTGGATATGTAAACATCCAAGCACAATCGCGCACTACAAATCTAGGAATATCATCACTACCACATACCGCGTCAGCTTTAAGAGCCTTAATAGGATATAAAACGTTTTTCTTTGTAAAGAAGGGCATACTGCAGCTTGGATAAGTAAATCTGCTGAAGGTGGTCATGATACACCAGAAAATTCTCTTGCGAAAACTTCCACAATAATCTCGTTGTCGATCTTTTACCATTTATAAATGACCAGAAAGTTTTAGGTTTAATGGTGATGTTTTGCTCTATTACTTGATGATAATTCCTATATGCAGTTCTAGTCTCGATCTTATTCTTTGTAGACATGAAAACCGAGGAGGATATCGTGGACCATTATATATCTTGAATGCACGGATATTATACGAATAATTCACGTTTTTCATTGTGAATTTCTGAATAAGCTTAGCGTACCTTCCACACACGCCAAATAAAATCAACAAGTGAGCAATTCGGGTTATTCCTGTATCCGTATCTATCCAACCGAAGGAAGTCGAGTTCGTTTTGGAGTGGATCATTAAATCATAATAAATTGCACAACATGTTGCCCAAAAAGATCCATTCCTACTTCCTCGATCGGTCTATATGTGCTATTGGAGAAGTTTTCCATTTGTCTAGCTCAGTACGCCGAAAATGATGCACGTTTTGCCTTTATTTTCGTTTACTGGTTAATAGTAAACAAATCAAACGAAATTAATGTTTTAACAGATTCGAAAACTCGACCAGTTTAGCGAACTATTTTAAAGAAAATAAATAAAAAACCCGCTGTAGTCCGCGGTTTATTTAAACAGGAAATTAGACGGTTCGAACAAATATTTTTAGCGATGCTTGTTTAATGACAGGGTTAGAAACGTGGCACGTGTGGGGTTACATTCGTATCGTAATGCGTTTGCCATTCTTATGTGAACGGTTTTTCTTAAAACTGCATTCAAAACAATATTCCATTTTTTTGTTCTTCGGCTGTCCATAACACTGAACGAAAGAAGTACGTAAACACAATAAAAAAGTACGTTAATGTATTAATTTTTTTATTCAGATTGGTTTTTATTCAATTGTCAATACCGGGGGAAAAGTGATAGCCAGACAACAACAACCACATATAAAATTTACGTAAACAAATCCGAACACTTCATAGATTTGCTACAAAGATACGAAATCAGGAGTGACGACATGTTTTACTTTTAACGTGGAATCACCAACGTGGCAATAGAAGAAACTGTACAACTTATGAAACGACGACTAGCTCCATCACAGTCTACGAGAAGATTTAGAAGATTAAGTAAGGCTTTGCCTAACTTCAACATATTTCCTATGGAATGATGGCTTCTACGAACAGAAGGGTGGTGTGGTAAGTGTAGAATCAAGAAACACCAAATATACACAATAATGATACATGGATAGATCGGCAGTCGTCGAACACATTTACCAAACGGGAAAGCACAGTATTAACTATGACAACGTTCAAACACCTATTAAGAGCAACTACTACTGCCACAGAATTGTGAGAGAGTGATTGGAAATAATGAAGAACACCAATAACTTCAACAGAAGGAAGACGATTGCAGATTAAGCAACAAAATATACAATAGCAAACCACGAAGAGGACAGCCCACAATGGACACTACTTGAACAGTTGCAGATACGGTCCACCAGATCGCAATGTATACATGCATCGGTTCAGATACATATTTAAGTAAATAATATTAAATGAAAAAGGTACTTGAGGAACGTCCTAACAAAAGTTGTTAAACTTGTTATGTCTTTTAAAAATCAGTCATTTCTGACCAAGTATAGAATATCGGATTCTTGCTGTTCATATCAACGCAGCAAAATGCATAGAAATTGATCTGCTGGAGGTAAAAAGCATCTTGAATTGGGGTTATTGGTAGTGGGTGGACTTGTTATAAGTGCAAATGCAAGGGAACGGCTGTCCGGAGGATTATTTCTGTCCATTTTATAAAATTTATTCGCTCGAAATTTATGCGCTCTCAATTCCGGAGTACATTTGGAATTTTTTTGATCTTTATGAACGCGATTTCTATGGTTCGGATTTAAACAAGTCATTAGCTGGTGACTTAAAAAAATGATTATATAAACATGGTGGGAGATATACTGTAGTTGCTGTTAAATTTTTCTCGGTACATATGGAAAATCTTATTCAGAGCAACAAAATCTTCCAAAAACCAATCCAAACTCTTATTGCATTAACAATACATACACAGTCAAAATTATTTAGTAACATTTCTGAAGATCAATTCTATGTTGTTTATACTTTTGATGATAATAAACGTTATTTACTTTGATATAAACTTATATTTAAAAAATAATAAGAAAACAGCGTAGAGAAAATTGTACAGATTTGATCGACCGCTATCGTACGGTTATGTATCTTGTTATGTTGAAATGTATACAGCTTCTTGGCGAATATATGGAGTATTGGATTCGGTTGTATAAAATGAGAAATTGTGCTAGCGCCTAGTATTTTACGATAAACAAGGTTGTTTAACATATTTATTAGATATACCGTAATAATATATAGGTCATTTTAACGTAAAGAGAATGAAAACCACCAAAATAGTTCATCTTGGGATGTGTTGTTGGGTTTTCTGAAATACCATGTTCTTTAAATGAAAAAGATGTTTATTTGTTCTGTTTAATGGCTGCAGCCATTAAAAGGGAAACTATTGGGATTATTATCCTGGATTATTTGAAATTTCGCTTTAAATATACTGATACACTTATTCAGAGGAATGTTTCACGTCAAATTGAAAAAAATCTATGTAAAATTAAGTGGGAGTAGAAATTTTACTTGTGCAAGGAAAACTAATGCACGATTTAGGGCGAGAAAGAGAAAGACCTCAATACAGGCATTTTTCCAAAAACCTTTTTGGGGTGTGGATCTATGCCGGAGGTTCTAAAAAGGATTGAGACGAAAGCAAATTAATCCGTGAATATTCCTCAACTTTTTTCAAATATTCGAAGAGATCCAATGTTTATTTTCAGCAATATGGCAACAAAATAATTCGGTTGAATTTCTAAAAATCGACCACCTATACAACCGTTTGTATGTTCACACCAAAGGATCGTAAAAACTTCCCATTCGTCGTTCCGTAAAAAATGAAAAAAATATGCTAAAGAGCATTATTTTTTTCTAAATTAGAGTAATTGCGAAAGACATCGTAGGTAATGGAATATTTGACGTAACATATCTGTGTTTTTTTCATTTCGCTCCGTAAAAAAAAACCGAGCCTCGTAAAAGTAAGGAATCCGACTTACATATGTTGGCACCTCTTAATGAGATAACAGGACATTCCTTTAATGATCTCCAGCGTTCTCGTTTGCTTACGTTGATTTAATTTTTACGATCATACCGTTGAAAAATGTACCGACTTTAAGTAAGGTTCAAAATGGTATAGTTTATTGCGGAAACCTTAGTTATTTTGGATCTAAATCATTTCTGCAAATCTGAAGTAAGAGCGCTGCCAGGAATGTGTGCTTCTCAGTGTTCAATATTAACTGCCTCACATGTTTCAGGATTGTTAAGGATTGTTAAGGATTGTTGTAAGTCATATCACAGTCACAGTCACTATCTATCATTACCTTAAATAAACCAAAGCCTACCTTGCTAATTCTGGGACTGCTTTTATGAATTTCTTTAAATAACTCGAAAATCGCGGAATTTAGTTATGGAAAGTAAAATACGTTTTGTATTTATTCTTTTTGGAGTGAAATATGTACAAATTATTAAAAATACGGGTTGCTATTTTGTTAATTGAATGTGTTCATCTTTTAAAGAATTTGAATTTTCGGGTTGAAACCACATCGTAATTGCATGAGAACGCCGACGTATGCAGCAGCCCAGAAAAAGCTCCATGAAATTGAGAGCGAAACGTCGGCATTCTCAAGCAATTACGACGCGGTTTCAACCCGGAAACCCAAATTCTTTAAAAGAAAACAACGACCGCGGAAGTCTACAAGAACATGGATATATTTATGTTAGAACAGAATTTTTAGAACAGTCCATATGAAGCTAAGGCCGAAGACAGGATGTTTGCATTCGCCAACATTTTCAAGAAATTCTTTTTCTAAGTTGATATAATTCAGGCCCATGATATGAAGAGGGATATGCAAAGAATCTATAATATATAAATATTTATATGTTAACTTTTTACACTTTACACAGCGTGTCCGTCTAGTGCGTGGCCCTGTAACTTAGAGAAAAACTTTTCAAACAAAAGATTTCCGGAGACAAATGCTGCATAATACAAAATTATATTCACGTATAAATGATATTCGGTTTCGACAATGCACGATAGCAGGAGAATTTCACCCTCCTGAACCAAAAGGACGTTGGTGGGAGATGATTTCGTAGCAACTGAAATCACTCTCAAAACACGGATTCTGATGCCTTCTAACTAGATATCCATTTCTAAGAAGACGGATGATGAATAAAAATACCGAAATCGATTTTTTGTACCACTAAGACCTCTATATACAAGATTTCAACTTTTAGGATCAACATTCCAGCGGAATGAAGCAACAGAAGATAGAATATTGTTGTCCTGCTCTCGAGAAGAAATAATTTTATCGGCCTGACGATGCCAAAGTAACCTGAAAGAAAGAAAACGTTATAAATTACACACGCGGTCTGGGGAGTCTCTGCTGGTTACAGGTAAAAAGGACTATCTTGAAGTTGTCGGAAAAAATCGATAAATAATGATCAGCACACCAGCAATATAACTAAATTATGTGGATATATGTTAAGTAAAAGTGGACTCAAAGAGCTACTTTGAGATAAACCCCTGTGTACAATCCGACACAACAAACTACGGTCACAGTTCAACGAAATGTGTTTCAAAGCAAATAGGTTGAAGATACTTCGTGTAATCTTAGTTGTTATCTTGATAGATCGCAACAAGTTAGACAGGACTTGGAATACGTGTCAGAAACTCTCAAGAAAGCCGTAATCACAAGTTGATTGCTAATAAATATTTGCCTAATATAAGTGGACACAGATGTTGTCCACTACGACGAAATCCTGTTATGGTATTCCAAAAAATCATTTGATGTTCGTACCACCATTTTAATCTTATTCCTATCAAATCCTCAAAAACTTTCTTCAACGCAGCGAGAAAGTAGTCTGTAGAATTTCTTGGCAGAAAATGGGAGGTTACTAAGCATAAAGAACTTAATAGCGCCATGACCAGGGGCGGTATCAGGAGTATTATTTACAATTGTTTCTAATTTCACTAATGAAAATTATTTGTTTCGAAAAAATCACTTGTATGTCAGCGGAAGGAGAAAAAATAAAGTCTTGAAATTTCAGGACAAAGATCTACATAAAAACTTATTCACATAGAGTAAGAGATTGGTTACCTAAGGTGATCCCTTTGAATTTCATTAATCGTCAAATATCGTTAATTAAGGAATCTCTATTAACAGAAGGGCAGGATTTTCGAAAATTATTTGTTTTTTAAAAAGCAAAATCGTTTAACTTTGAATAATAAATAATTCAAAAATCTAGTAGATTATTTGTTATTAGTATTGTATTTCTTTAAAAATTTCTGTGTTCTCTGTGTTCACAAAATGAATACAGTGATCATTCCATCAAGGCGAAGGATTTAACAGGGTAACAGGTGATTTATAGTTTGGGATGGACTTGTTGTCGCTTCGAGAATGATATCATTAAGATTGCCATAGGTTGGGGGAGCAAGGCAAGAAGACAAACGAAAGTCAATGGTATCATCAAATTCCCTCTATTTAGCTCTTTTCATGTTATATTTAGAGGATATATAAAGCATACTAGGTCTAATGCGGGAGTGGAGAAATACTACGGTAGAAATAGGAAAGTGGTCACATCGAACCGTACCATTTACAGTTCGAGAAAAAGAGGAAGTGTAAAGATCGGCAGAACAAATAGATAAATCAATAACACAGGGATTATTACCTGGGAGAGGTAAATATCAAATTATGAAGATCAGTTATGTTATAAAGGCAGTACCGCTTATCTGTATAGAGCCAATAATTTTAAAATATTCAATTTTTTTTATCTAAAAATATTATTTATACAACACACCTATGTATAAAAAAATATTTTGTGGATTAGTTTCATATACATTCTGGTCGTCGTCTACTAAGCGAAAACGTAAGTGCAGCAACTTGATTATCTTCTTTTGACATTTCAAAACAGGTAACAATCGAAGTTATAGTATATTTATGGAAATAAAACAAGGTTAGGTAGTAATAATGATTTTGTATTAAGTGTTTGCATATCCTATATTGAACGTAAATTTCATTTAACTATAGAAATTATTATCTTTATATTTATTATTAGAGCGTAACATTCTCGCTTGCCTTCCAGTGGTGTTTAACCACGAGAAGTTGGGGGATATAGAGTTGCTTCGTTACATATCGGCACTTCCTAGCCTTCTATGCTGTGTGCTATGTGTAATACATGTCGCAGTGCTGAGTTGATAAGTGTCGGAATTGAACGAAAAGCATTAAATATTTTGAAAATGCGTAGAAATGCATCGCCTTGTCTGTTTTCTAACAGGGTAAACATATGGAAATTACCAGACTTAATATATAATGGTAAAGAAATCAGGTGTTTAGTTTGCGATAAAAGTTTATTATGTTGGAAACCATATATGTGTAGGAACAATGTAAATAGCACATACAAATTTAAAAAAACCGGAAGGAGACCGTATAAAGAATTTCTGTGTGATTTAACGATGATGTTAAGTGCTATAGATGCTAAGTATCGATGAAGCTGCAGACATTAAAAAAAATTTCGTAGTGTCGATTGCAGCACGGACAATGACCTTGAAAGGACCGTCACATCTTTATTTGCTAGCCTGTAGAAGACAGCAAAGATGTACCGCCGAAGCTGTTCGTAATGTATTAGTTGTAACACTAGACAACTTTCAAATTTCACCAAAGCGAGTGTTAGTGTTGGTTACCGATGCTGCTTCGCTTCCTTAGAAAAAGATAGAAAAACAAAGTATTTTGTGTAGGTTTATATTTATTTTTCAATATATTCTCCATTTAACTCTATACACTTTTCTAAGCGTTTCTCCGGCTTTTTTAAGCTTTTCAAAAAGTAGGACTTCGGAAGGTCCTCAAAATAGGCATCTGTTTCGGCGATGACTTCTTCGTTCGACGTGAAACCACGGGGGGCCAAATCTGGTCAATACGGTGGATGTTGTACTAATTCGACCTTTAATTCCATAATTTCGGCCATGGAAGCTGCAGGTGTGTACATGTCTATTGTCTTGATGGAAGAGAATTTATTTTTTTTTCAAATGAGGATGTTTTTTCTAGATTTTTTAGTTCAACCTGTCCAATAACGATGCATAATACTTTCCAGTTATTGTTTGTCCTTTATCCAAGTAATCGGTGCAGATAATTCCTCGTGCATCCCAAAAAATCAAGACCATCACCTTGCTGGCCGATTTCACTGTCTTCGCCTTCTTCGGAGGATGTTCCTTTGTCTCCGGAGTGTAGTAAACAACACATAAGTATCGGCACCCTCCGCACCACACAAGTTTAATTTATTATATAGTAATTTAATAATTAGTCCGGGACGGCCGTTTCGAGGACACGAATGGTCATCATCAACCGGTGACCGAATCCGGAGTGTAGTAGTGAAATTCATGTTTCGTCCACAATTATGTATCGACGGGAAAACTCGTCAGGATTGCGACGAAAAAGCTTCAAAACAGCTTTAAAGTCCAGCACAGGATTGCGTTTGTTCTCCACTGAGAGCAAACGCGGCACCCATCGTGCCGAGTTTTTTTTTCACTCCTAATTTTTCGCGCAAAATTGAAAACACTGTATGTGCCTGTGGCCTCAGTTATTTCATGTACTTTGATTCGTCGATCATTCAAAACCATATCGTGGATTTTGTCAATCATTTCGGGGTTAGTCACTTCCACTGGACGTCCAGAACGCTGTTCACCTTTTGAGTTCTCAATGTAAACTTTACATTTTAGTAAAGGCGTTGGAGGGGGAATATTCGATAATGAAAATGCGACAAAGTTACGTCTTCATAATTCAGGATTCCCTCTATCGACATGCCCTGACGCGACATTCCCTTCTAGTCACTTACGTCACTTCAACGATGTGTTACTAAAACTAAAAGGAAACTTTACGTCAACATGTCCCCCATTTTCCGATTTCTCCGATTTTCTATTCTTTACACCGCGTTTATCGAAGAGTCGACGGAGTTAATAGGAATGATATAATCAAGCGGGAACTTTATCCGTGAACTTTTCCCACTTCTATTTTCTATCTTTATTTTTCTTCTTTCTCACTTTTGTATATATAGATATACCTACATGTATATGGAGATACCCTTTTTGGGCGTCGTTGAAAAGCTTAAAGCTGACGTTTTCGTTCTTTACATCCGTATTTCTCTTCTTGTGTAAGATGATGTTATTCGCGTTCGAAATTAAGATAGGGATGCCGTTGAGATAATTTACGTTAGCGCAGTTTGCTTTACGTCAGAACAGACTAAGGTAATTAGATTTGATTTTACATGGAGTGTACAACATATTGCGAACAGCACGTTACACGTTATGAAAAGTAAGGAATCGGAACCTTTTTAGAAAAGTATTGTCATCTCTTTAATGTTTGATTCCGTTGTTTTTGGTACCTAGACAAACTAATCGATATCCTTTAACTTTGATATTTCTATTCCGCGATGAACTTTGCTGTCCCCAATAAGATTTATTTGTGTTGTAGTTTGAATAATTTGATTCAAACATGTCTTCAACGCAATACTTAGTAGATTATTTTTTACATTTTTGATTGATATTCTCACAAATTTTGCTTATTAGTTGTTTAATGATCGGTAAATTAAGTACTCGACCAAAAAGAAGCAGATATATCAACAAAAAAAGTTTTTATACCGGGTGATTAATTTAGATTTCACTTAAGAATTAAATAAACAGCCAAACGTATAATTTAATTGATTTATTCAAATTTTGCAACCGGTCTATTACCGTCCAGAGTTACAAAAACTAGACAAACATGTATAGACAAATACTAATGTTGCAAGTTTTCCTTTTTTATAGGCCTGCTTGCTTGCTTTAGGAACCTAATGAGATTATCGCATATCTGTTTACTATTTAAAGCCAACAAAAATGTGACATTTACTGGCAGTGGAACTGACTCTGCAACGAGAAAAGTGTATAGTTGGTCGATAATGCTCTTTAACGGGAAACATCCAAGAAAAATGGGTCTCAGCCTATTCCGTTACGTTTAATTTGTGCAGATGAGACGGGTACCTTCCATGACCAAATTTTAATCTCGCAATTGTTGTTCGGTAGTAACGTGGTAGACTGCATCCTATATACCATGATCTGGTGTTCATCACGGGCACAGTGAGTCATGTGCGCAGAATAGGCACTTCTCCAATATCTGTCCCACTCCTGCACTATCAAGGTCTGTTTCGTTACTTTGCTTAATTCTAATTCAGCAAGTATAGGTCCATAGACGTGACCATCTATGCAAGCCTGCTTAGTCAACCTATCTACATGATCATAAGGTTAAATATCACAGTGGACCTTTAATCCGGTAGAAATCAATTAGAATAGATTTTGTTCTTAATTCAAAAAGTGCGCATATAATATCTAAACTAATAAATGATGGGATACATATATAGAGTATGTTTCTGATGTTGTAAGCACTGTAGCACACTTGCTGAATCCGATATATGCATGCTGAAACCCTATTTGTAAAATTACTGGTAAAGTTCAAGGACTCCAAATCTGTTACTGCTTCGGTTGTGAAAACGGCAGCCTCCGGATCCAATTTAAACTTTTTCTCCACTTGTGCCCCATTACAACAGGCATAGAAAGTACAACCACATCCCTCTGAGTTTTTTGCTCCATCCGCATAAATTATTAATGCTTCTCTCAATTTGTGTCCAATGGAAGTGAACAATTGCAGGTCATTGTTTGGTTGTCCAATATAATTAGGAAAAATTATATTATAAGGTAGTACGAGTAAAACGAGATGTTTGGTGGTGTGTAAATCGGAACGCCGATGCCAAAATTGGCGACTCTTTTCTTTCCCAGTATGTGTTAGTTAGGTCTTCTAATGATAATGCATGGTATTTTCTTCAAAATTGATAACATTCCTTTTGAACATAAGTTGATGACGTACTTTGCGGCAACATACCTTCTACGCAAAAAAAAATAAACGGTGGCTCTCCAGCTTGTATTTGCAGAGCCGTTATGGGTGTTGATTTCATAGCACCAACACATAATCGTAAGGATTTACTATGAATAATATCTAACCTACACAAATTACACAAGTATTGAAATATATACTGCAAGCATACCCTAAAACAGATCTTACATAAGCTTTATACATGTTCATAGAGCTACTAATATCAGTAATTCTAACTACATGGGATTGTTTTGTAACCACTCCTGAAGCTTATTGGTTGCATTTGACATATTGAAAGTGAGCTCGCTTAATAGTTTAAAGACATATGTACAATATAACATTTATTTGTCCAAAAAATAAGTTATGCAAATCATAAGCATAGATATTGAAGAGTACAGAGCTTAAACTTGAGCCTTGTTAAAGCCCTTGGGGAAGAAATCGGGAACCAATTTTTGTTGTATTGGTATTTGATTTAATATAAATCTTATTATTCCGCTAGAGGTCCATACTACATTTAGTAGCATTACTGGGCAAATCCCATATCCATCAGTTTCTTTGCTAAGACATCTAGATCAACACATCCGTACGCATTTTTGAGAACTAAAAATATAACACACGTGGTCCTATTCTTGGATAAATTTAGGTAAATATCGGTAGTTAACTCCATCAGGGCATTAATAGTGTATCTAGCTTTCCTAAATCCATATTGCGCGCTTGGAATAATGTTTAAAGTTTCTAGCCACCAATTCAACCTATTTTTTTAATGCATTCGTATATTTTAACAATTCATATCATAAGAACTATATGTCTGCAAGAATTGGTGTCTGTTGGATTTTTCCGGGCTTCAAAATAGAAACAATCACTACATTTTTTAGTAACTCCATCTGTTCTTCCTTGAGCCCTACACCATTCTACATTTCTAACAAATATAATTTGAATTTATTCGGTAGATGAACCAACATCGAATAATGAGTGTCATCAAAGCCCGGGGAAGAGTTTTCTGTACTACCTGACACTGTATTCAGTTCTTTCAAAGCAAAAGGTTGTATAATAAAATGGTCTTTAGTAGATGGAGTATGGATCTATTAACTTATTACTATGACTGACGAAGTCTGGGGTTATTTGGTGCAGTATCCCATTTAACGTTAACGTTGCAAGTTGTGATATATATACGATTAATCTTCGTAGCTGATCATCTAGCTCAGAAACTTACGTTTGAGAATAATTCAGACCACGCAACTGTAAATACAAAAATAGTGTCTAACATTAGAATGTTTATGGTGTTTAGCGTGTCCCTAAAATACAAACTATATCAAAGTTGCATTTTTTAAGTGGAACATCCGGTATATTATTTCATTTTCGGTTTCCAGGATCGAAATAAAAGAGAATTTCATTAAGGCTTACTTCACCTAACTCAACGGTTTTCGGAATATTTTTTATTTCATGAAAATGTAGTACCAACTTTGTAATTTCTCAACATGTATTTGTTTTTTGTTATACTAATGTTGCACTTGCGAAAAGTTTACTTTTATTAACGTATATAGGATGTTTAAAATTTAAGACTAAATAATTGTAAGTTTTACACAATTTGTTTAATTTGAATGGAATACCTGTATTGCAAATTGTCAAAATGTACACTACTTTTCCAACAAATGTTAATATTTATTAAAACATCTATGGTATTTTTAACATCATTATGTGATACACGAATTTTTAAATGTCAATTCCAAAAACCAACGGATTGGATGAAATGGGCTTCAGAATTGGCCCCCACGATCACCCGACTTAACTTCACCGGATTTCCTTTTATGTCTGATGAGTGCACCAAAGAGGCAATTTGTTAAATGTTGCCGAAAGATTTAAAAAGAAATTACGTTTATGTCTAGAATCAGATGGTGTTAAGATATTGTTTGCTGTACTTCCACGCTTCGTTTATTTTCTTTATTACCTGAACTAGTCGGTAACATGTTAAATATTTGATAAATAAATATAATTTAAACTACGGCAAAGTTTGTTTAACCTGCTGTTCGTTTAAGTAGCTGTGAAATCTCAAAAATACCATAGGTGACTTAATAAACATTAACATTTGTTATAAACGCAGTCTGCATTTTGAAAATACAGGGTGTGTCATTTAAATTAAACAATTTATTGCTGTTTAAAACTTACAATTTTATAGTCTTAATTTTTGTAAATTTCTCGCAAGTGCAGCATAACACTTAAATAATGGTAGGCCCTAGTGTGAATTTGGTCTAAAATACGGAAATACATGTTGAGGATTTATACTTTATATTTTCATAAAAAGCCGTTAGGTGTAGGTTTAGGGAAATTGCCTGTGTATCAAAGGATAGCTAGCGTACTTCGGTATGTAATACAAAACGTTCTTATTTTTCATTGTTCTTCACAAAGTTGACAAAAGATGATTTTGCAGAGAATTTGGTTTAAAATAATTCGCAGCTTTTCTAACTGCAGTTAATGTGCCATGCAATCGATTTAGGGTCGATTTTTTTTTGCCACTAAATACTGCCAGCCAGTAACGCAATAAATTGTAAACTCCGCGTGGGAAATAGTCGATATATCAACCCGTTGTGTTGATCGAAAAACTCGTCCCTTATGGAATACGGCCGAGTGTATCTGCTCGTATTGCATGCCCCATATCAGGTTCAATTCCTTTCCAGGACGAGGTTTTAAAGTATTTAACTATGTCGGAAATTCCAAGAAAATTTCCGATTTTTGTATATGTATTTACAGCAATGAAGAGGCTGTTGTGTTACCAACAAATAGCTCATAACTAGTTTACATAGGCTACACTGACTAAAAGATTGATATTTAAGTTAAACTTTGCGTTTGTCGAATTTTCAAAGAAAATTGAATATCTCAAAGGTGGCACATCCTGGATCTATAATATGATATATTGTTGAACTTGTCTTTGAAAGGATTATTTAAGGAATCTTAATAGAGTATTATGTTTAATATAAGAAAATTAATATCCGTTGAAGTTAAATATATATTGAGAAAATACATCATTATCCATAACATAGCTTACCAACATTTCAAAACGATATCTCTATTATTCTAATGACCTTGTACTCACATGTGCCTAATGACCGAGAGTTTGAAATCACTCGCTGCTACATTTAAAACATATCCAAATAATAATGTTACTTCCTTATACGTACGACACAACTATTCTTTAGTGCCATATGATATAAAGCACAACCTGTCCCTTGTTACTTAAGTTACCAACTATCTTATCACTACTCCACTGTCTCGACTTCTACCAACCGTAGTCCCAGCTAATGCCCTCTTTATTAATGATTAATTGGTATAGATCGATCAGCGTTCTTTAATAATTCAATACCTAAGTTATGACTAACATAACGCTAATTGTATAATTCAATAACTTCTTAACCTAACGCCTCGGTGGTAGTATAACGAAACAACTTGAACACGTTTGCTTCGAGACACATATTTAGATCAGGTACTATCTAGGTTTACTCTAAATGTACCGATAATTCTTTCCTGAACATTTAACTAACTGTAACGCACATAACAAGGGAGATTTTCTATCTTACGTGAATCCCACGTTTCCCTACCGAATTCTAAAAGTTCATGTACAAGAAATCGTACGTGAACATTTCTGGATACAATTAAAATCCTTCGGTCAATTTTGGAAGTATTTGGAATCATTACATTCAAAAAAAAGTATTTTGAACTTTTCAAGATCACCACGAGTGTCATTTCCGACTATTTTGAACCGAGTAAATTGCATTCAAACGCGCCATAGCTCATTCGAGTAAAGTTTTACGATCATTATAAACGTTATTAATCATCGTGTATTAAGTAAACTCAGTTGAATGCCTTCTATTTGTAACATGTAATGCGAACTTTGGAAAACGTAATTATATGCGCGTATATTTCATCTGCTTCTTTCTATTTTTTTAAAATTAAAACTGGTCTCTATGCTGGCCTGCATCTTCCCAAACAAACAACGTACTGTTTGAAGTGTTTGCACGAAATAAACGGAAATTAATTTGTTTCTGGACGGCAGATTATAGGCTAGGTTTAAAACGGTCATCCTTTCTGGAACCGTGAATATAAAAATATTTACTTGAGCTGATAAATCCACGAAAGTCAATAGTGTTTCTTTATGAAAAGAACTAAAAAAAAGCTTTAATTATAACACTCTAAAAAAGGGGAAATTTGTGTGTAATTTCACCTCTTGTGGGAAAAACAGGAAGTGGAGTAATTTTGCATTAAAACATTAGAATTCAGTTCAACTTGTGATATAATCGTTTTTTTTTAATGATAAACGAATTATGAGTGGATAAACTTTAATTCGTAAAGAAGCTGTGACTTATTAATCACAAGCAAGTGAAACAATAAGTTATTATTGTATCTCTGTAGAGTCTGTGTAAGTTCATGGTTAAGAATAAGTAAAACAAGTTGGTCCACTGTCTTACAATTCCCTATTAAACATATTTCGGTTTCGTGTAAAAAACACATCTTCAGGCCCTGGAATTTATCAGTATAAAATGGTCAAAAAATTTAGAACTGCGGACGCAAGATGTTCAGAGGTAAAGAATACAATTTTTATTTTTTACAAACGAATAAATCTTTTAATATGGTCATAACAATTGAAAATATAAAATAATTATAATGTAAAATACAACGAACACACGAAGTTCGTTCGACAGTTGACTTATTGAAAGATCTATTCGTTTTTAAGATAAAAAATATACTTTACCTTTGGACATCTTGCCTTTGTAATTCTAAATTTGTTACCATTTTGTACTGATAAATTCTACGGCCTGAAGATGTGCTGTTTTACACCTTTTAACTGTTTAATAGAGAATTGTGAGACAGTGGACTAGACAGACTTGTGTCTATTCGTCTCATACGAAAGGGGTTCGTATTGCCTACTGGTTTTCCCGAGAGTCGACAAACCACGAGTCTTTTAGTCTCTGCTAATTTCGTGACGAAAGTGGAGAACTTTACTAATTTATAGCTATTTATACTAAGTTATAATAAGCTAACCTAACCGTTGCCATTGAAATTCAGTTTCTAATTCACATTTTATGTTCATCATCCTAATTTATAGACATCAATTTAGAATAATTTTTATGGAACCTAACAATCTACAAAATAATAATAACAAAAATAACGTAGATCGTCTTGGTGGGTGATTAGCATACTTAATAACAGTAGTGGCGCGGGTTCATGTTCCGGCTGGGACGGTTGGCTTTTGATTACAGATAAAAATCGGACAATGAAATAAAAACATACTTCCCGTGTTAATCCGATGTTTTCCACGTTAAAGAAACCCACCAAAACTTGGGGCACTTGGATTCGGCAAAATTCTAGTAGAGTCGGCTAATAGTCAACGACAATTGATGCCTAAAAATGCGAAATGTACATATTTCGTAACCCGACACTTTGTCCAATTATCAGCAACAGCAATAATAATGTATTTAATGCCCTACAAAGCATCGACATTGTCATGGTTGGATCAGCTGTAAAATTTATGGAGCTTTACCAATATTATCATCATAACGAATGCTCTACACCCATTGCGATTCCCATTTGTATTTTCATTTTTTCATATTTTAATTAGTCAAATTTATTATTAGGATAAATTCGATATCAAAACTATGAAATATTTCACAAAAGGTAAAACTGTTCAAACTACTAACTAATTCTCTCTCTGTTGATCTATCCTCTTATATGAAGCCAAGGTGCCCACATATTGAAAATGAAAAATCACAACCATTTTCTTTTTTAAAGTAAGCTACCAAGTTAGTGTTTGCTCTGTTTGTAGTCTAAAGTCAGAATACCCAAAGTCGTGCTTAAATAGCTTTGTAATGAAATTTTGTATCGATACTTTTAGAAAATATACGTTGAGAAGAGATCGAGAAACCAAATATCAATTAATAATAATAATAATAATAATAATAATAGTCTTTATTGCGGAATTTAATTTCCAATACAAATAATAAAATTATGAATTTAGATATGTCAACGTAAGATTACAAAAAGAAATTAGCACAAGTTTGTGAATTTAAATTTTGGCGTTCAATGTTGCAATCTGTAGCCAAGCTCCAGAAAGTTGCTCTAGCTAACCTACTTTATATACAGTGTCTCCACAGATTTGGTGCAAACTTATACAAGAGTGAACGTAGATACATTTTTAAACCATTTTATGTTTTAGTTTTTTTTGTACATATTTTTAGATATAAATTAATTTAATAATATTCTGGTTAACTAAAATAAATTCTTCATTATAAATACAAGATTTTATGAAATATTTTCTAATGTATATAAATTCGAATGTGATAAAAAACAACAAATAATTTATTCTACGTAACCCCCACCTACTTCCACAAACACTTTTCGACCCTATACCTAAATTCTCTATAAACTTCCTATTAGATTGAAATAAGAACATTTATATCAATCTCACTAATTACTGTTCGTATTTTATTTTTTAATGCTCCCAAATTCGCACCATAATTATTATTTTCGTACACTCTTAAAAAATTAAAATCCGTCGGCGTTAAATCGGGCGTGCGAGCTGACCAATGAATAGGTCCAAAACGACCGATCCATCTTTCAGGAAAGTGGTTGTCAAGCCAGTTTCTAATTAAATTAGTTGAATGCGCAGGGCATCTATCCTGTTGAAAGTAGACTGCATCTCTGTTAATATCCTCCAACGATGGTAAAACAAAATTTTGTAACATATCCAAATAATTATGTTGATTTAAATTGTTTTCGAAAAAACGGGGCCAATAATTTTATTGAATAAAATTCTACATCACACATTTACTTTCTTATAACGCTGGTTTTTCCGAATAATACGAAAATTTGGATTCTCTTCTGCCCAATATCTGCAATTTTGGGATGACACATAACCATTAGTGGTAAAAGTAGCTTCATCCGAAAACAAAATTTTATGATGGAAAAATTGATCCAGCATAACATTTTCTCCAATCCAAGTACTAAATTCTAATCTAACTGCATCGTCCCGAGGTTCCAAAGTATGAATAAATTTGAGTTTGAATGAGTGAAACTTGTTTTCCTGAAAGACTTTTTGCAGTAAGCTTTTACTTACACACAACTCTGCCGCTCTCTTACGTAGTGATATTTTTGGATCTTCTAATACAGATCCAATAGTTGGAACAATTAATGCATCATCTTCATTGTATTGTTTCTTTGTTTTCTTCTTTCTAACAATAGAGCCAGTTTCATCAAATTTCTTAACAAGCTTTTTCAAAGAATTAATAGCGATATTAATGCCGGGGAATTTAACGTAAAATTTGTTGATCGCTGTTCGACATGAAATATCACCAATTCCGTAGCACTTAATCAAATAAATTCGTTGTTGCAATGTCAGCATAATCGTGATCGTTCGTGATTGCAAATGTCATGTCACTTAAATTTGAAACAGACAAATAATTAAATATCAACAGAATTTGAACTTAGTTACATTTTTGAAAGTAAGCAAACACGTTTTCAACATTTATATGGATACAGAGGGTAATCAGTGCATTTTAATATGATCTCTAATGGTTTTAAGCAAGCAAAAGCTTTCGTAAAGAATAACTTTTTTTCATAAAATGTAAAAAAAAAGTTTTTCTCCTGTGTACCAAATCCGTGGACACACTGTATAAAATGAAAAGGACAATGGATACCTAATCACAAAATTCTGCAAACTCTTAGACTAAACTGTATATGCGTATAATGTTGCAGTAATTTATGAGTATGTGTAAGTATGTGTAGTAAATTGTTTATAATGTTTCACTTAATATTAACAAGACAACACACCGGAATAATACCGCATAATTTATAGTCAAATACTGAATTCGGGAAGAAATGTTGTGTACATTCGTCCTAAAGCGAATTTTACAATATACATACGGCGGTGATTTTTGTAGAATTACATGCTCAACCAACATAGATGCTTCAGTCTGTGAGACTGAATACCAAATATGTACCTAATGCATGAATTCTGTATACGTTGCAGTATTCTTGTCAATAGCAGGATGATAAAAAGATGTACAAAGGAAAACTGTGACAAGCCTTACAGAGTTTGGTTTTAGTTTTGCAATCTAAGAAGGATCGATATGGTAAAGTTTCTTTAAATTTAAATATGCGTTTTTAATGTACTTATTTATTTGTTCGCGGTATCTAAAACTATTATCAACGATCAAGCCCAAATTCTTTGCAGACTTCGCAATAGATATTGGAATGTTATTAACGACAACGTTAATTAAATGTTATAATTGACTATAAATTTTAGACTTGCCGAAAAGAATTACTTGCGATTTTGTAGGATTCAAATGTAAATTATAACCTAACGCAATAGTGTAGAGAACATCCAGTTCAATGTTCATATTGCAAGCTGCTATGCGCCAATCGCAAGGTTTAAATGTTAAGTCCAACTGAATATCATCCACATATGCATGATGACTACAGTATCCGCAAGGAGCCTGACACCACACCGCCCAATCTGACACTGTGTTGTCTGCCCTTTAGATAGTTTTGGATTAATCCAGCAGAAAGACGCCACACTATTCAACAAGTTTATCAAGATCCGATAAATTTATTGTTATCAGTGCTTCGATAATCAATTCTAATGCCATTATTTCCATTATTGAGCCTAATACCACTAAAAGCAAAAAAATTATTGATTAAATTGGCACCACTTATGTTATCCGGTAATCTTTGATTGTTAGGTTTTTTTAGATTCAGATATTGTGAATGCTTACAACAAAATTGTTTACTGTTTTAAGTTAAAATATAATGACTCTGTGCGAGTGTAATTTAAGTAGAAGGAGTGGAAAAAAAGAGGTCTCTTCTCATAAAATTTTATTTTGTAAAAATAGTTAGGCGATCGGTTTCGTTTTACATAAAGAAACACATCTTCAGGACAGAATTTTTAAATTTTGACTTTTCTCCGCTTCTCCTATTTAAGTTGTGAAAAGTGAAATTTTTGTGCATGTAAATAAAAGGAACTACTTGACTACCAATATTTTAACTTCACCCACGGTGGTAAAGTTACTCTTATTGTAGGAGACAGAAAAGTTACTCGGTATTTTCGGGGATCCAACGGCTTCTGAGTATGTTAGAACAAACTGACTATTGATTTCTTAGCAAATCGTCAAATTTCTAAACATTAAAGAGGCTCTAATGTCTTTATTGCTTTCAGACAGAAAGCATCTTCACAA
Source organism: Oryctes borbonicus (assembly GCA_902654985.2). Lineage (NCBI taxonomy): Eukaryota > Metazoa > Arthropoda > Insecta > Coleoptera > Scarabaeidae > Oryctes > Oryctes borbonicus. The sequence continues at coordinate 39,120 of CACRWG010004407.1, forward strand.
AAGGAGCCTAATCGATTCCGAAATACGAAGAGCAACACCTCAAAATCAATGGAAAATATAAAATCAACCCAAACTGACCAATAAGAACCTTCCAAACGATCCACAAGATAAATGACGCAATGGAGATGACTGACAAGGCGGTTTCCACCGAAGACCTTTGCTACGATCCGTCGGCAGTGGGTCTCCATTATCCGCAGCCACCTCAGCCCCAACCTAACAGTACCTGTATCGAGGTGACTAGGTTGGAGGGCGTCCTCAACACGTTACTGGAGAATAAAGTGGAAGCGATCAAAAACGATAAGACTTCCAGCCTGCATTCGAGCCCGAAGATGTTGTTCAATCGATTCCGAATCATTTCGACCACCTCGGAATCAGTATCCTCCAAAGATAAGGATTCAGCACACTCCCATCATTCTCACACATATAGGAAGCATCGGCGGAGAAAAAATAGCGATGAGATCGGATTGGCCAAACCTCACAAGTCGAAAAGATCAGGTAAGTAGAGAATGTTTTACTTCCTTAGCGAAGTCTTTATATAAAAAAGAAATAAGTAATCTTGATTACCAATATCAGATGGGTTGAGAGTGAAAAAGTTCCTGAATTAATAGCATAAAATAACTTGATAGAGTGGTTGTGGATGCTAAGCCTTATATTACAACGCCTTTGTGCCATTTTCTGTGATATCTTCAATATATTTTAGACTTCACAACAAATTACATTTTCCATTTTAAATCAAAAATATTGCAAGATAAGCTTAGATTCCATCTGTTTCGTCATAATGCTCACATAAAGATACTCTAAATACAAGGCGATTTAGTTTATTCGAGGGCTCATCCAAAAGGATATTAAAAATGTAGACAAATGACTCTAGAGAAGGAGCATTTAACGTTCTTCTTTCTTTATATTTAGGAAGAACTAAACAACGAATTTCAAGCCCATCGTCAGACAGTCCTAGTAGGTATACGCTCAGTAGGTGTTGCGAAAAATCTCCTCAGCATAGCGACGAGGAGGCCAATCAAGCATTTCTTCCGTACCAAACCGATTGTCACATGGACGACTGTCACAAGACTCATCATCATTGCTGCTGCAGACATGACAATAACGCTGATATGTAAGTAGAAGTATTCACACTTACGTTTTTTTCTTGGCGAAATTATAAGCTAACGTTTCCGTAGTTAATGAAGTGTTATTTTCAGAGTAATTATGAGAATGAACTACATATTTTCTTCTAACCGAAATGAAGGAAATTGAGTTACATATAACTAGCACATTCCGATTTAATCCAAATTTAGTGAATTGATGGTAATAGTAAATTCAAAATTGCCAACTGTAGAGAACCTATATGCAATCTTATTGTTTCCTAGAAACTATAAAATATACTCACATTTTTGAAATTTTCTTTGGAATTGCGAAAATGTTGATTTTCTTGTTTGTTGTTATTAATTTTTGAACATCATTCGGACAATATTTGTAAACCAATCTTTAAAGCGGTGAGAAGTTAATTTTGATTTTTAAGCAAATATGTATACACTAATAGGGGTAAACTGTTTTTTACACCTGCGGTCAAAATTAATTTTTTAACACAATAAAAAGGGGAAAAGTAGGCATGTGTATTAGAAGATACTGATTAAATGTCGTTTTATCCCGTTGTAGATGAAGTTCACCTGGAATATATTTCCAAATCGAAACCACTTTCCTCCGCATTATAAACGATATCTTGTCCAATATTAATCATTGTAGGTTTGATCTCATTAACAAATCTAAAGCTTATCGAACGTGGTTCATCAGCATTGCTGTAAGTTGTAAGTTGGGAGTTTGCAATTATTTGTATATGTAGGGGAACAATAAAATGTATATTACCTTTTTTAGAAAAATGTTTTCAGAAACATCTTGCGGTTCTTCGGTATTGTTATTTTGGTTTCTTCTTTAATTGATATTTAAAAGATTTGAAAGTTTCAAGCCCGCACGTTTTTTTCCCTTTCATTCACAACTGCAAAAATCCACGAAGTACTTAGACGTGCTCACGAAAATATCACTGTTAGTTACATTGTTAGATATTTTATTTGGAGGTTAAATCTTATTCTTCCTTTAGAAAACAAAACTCAAACTCTACTGTTTGTCTTTATATTTTGATTGACACGCAGACAATGCTGTTTTTGTAATAACTAATATATAGCGTGTTGTGTTTGATGAACAGTGTTTGCAGTATTAAAGTGTTGGTAAACATGAGCATTGTAACGTTGTTAGCGTTGTATTAAATATCAAGTTTTTATATACGAGGATAGTATGAAAAGTACCCGTGTTTGGAGACTGATGGTGTCTTGTATCAGAATTTGCATTACCGATTGTGTGTACTATTCTTTAATCGACGACTGTCAAAATTTTGGAGAGATTCATCGGGTATCGAGGGTATCGAGTTGCTGATCGTGAGCAAATATTTGTGGAACCATAGAGCCAAGAAGAACAGTACCGGTCAGTGATCCGATTTTTTTCCATGGACGGGAAAACGTGTGCGAAAATTAAAGAGAAGTTTTATATAATTTATAAGGACCACCCATCTTCAATGATTACCATCAAATACGGTTTAATGAATTTAACCGTGGCTGAACATCCGTTTTAATGAGAAATAAAGCTCATGATACCGTGTAGCAGACTGCCAGGCGAAGATTAGGGAGATTGCTGATATGGTAAACATCAATAGAACGCACTCCACGAAAAATTATCCATTGGACGAAAACGGAATCGGGTTATAACCTCAAGGGAGCGTTAGGACACCAGAAACCAAGGATCAGTCGGCAAAAACGGCCTTTCCGTTAGACAGAAAAGTTACTTTTGCGCAAGACATAATCTTAATTAATTATTTGGAAAAGAGTTGGACAATCGCGGGATAGTACTAGGCTGATTTATTAGACGCTGAATTAAAGAGAAAAGTCGCCTTCTAACGAAAAAAGAAGTTACCATCACGATAACTCGCCAGCCCACAGTGGGACGAATTAAAAGATCTGCAGCGATTATTTTGTTAATTTCCTCAAATTTTATCAAGTAAAATAATATTTTAGACCTGTTAGCATTAGCCGATACCGATATTTTCTGTTTTCTAATGATCCGAGCCAGAATGCTGTTTCGTTGTTTTTCGTTGTAAGGAAACGGTTAGAAAGCAATGCTTTTATGATTATTACTTATAACAGATAATCGTTTGGAAAAATCTCTGAATTTATGTTTATCTATTTGTTTTCCTGACGTTATGGCTTGCAATAAAAACATCAATATTGAGTTCTAGTTTATGATTAAAATCTTTCTTCTCGCCCAATAATTTTTTCGTTCCTCCGAAGGCGAATTATGTATGGAGGAGGCATTCCATACATCGAATCCACGCATGAAGTGAACTTAATTGAAAGGGTCGGATCGCGGTCGGATGGGAATTATGCATAGCTATAAACTAGAATAGCTACAGATTAAAGGCAAATAATCGAATTCACGGCCAAATAGAATCATGTTTTGAAATATTAAGGCATTATTCCCAACTCAACTTTCACAATAACTATCATTACAAAAACCTCTACGCGTAAGTAATTTATATTTGCAACAGTAGTGTCCAGAAAAAAGTTGCAAAATTTGTATGTTATCCGAAAAAAAAAAACGCAATAACACCACTGCTCAAATTCAGTATTACATGTATATTCGAACCAATTCTTGTAATATTTAATAACAACGGTCAAAGTAAATTTGTGATCAAATGCTTACTTTTTTGTCAAGTTGGTCTACTCATTGGCAATTGCGACAGCAAAACTAGTACGAGTTGGTGCCTTGTCTACTGTATTCGCTAGACTTGGCTCATGTGATTTCTTTCTTTTTCCAAACTTGACAAAATGGTTTAGCGAAAAGTGATTCACATCAAATGGAGAGATCACTGCCGAAACAGAGGCTTATTTTCCAGACCTTAACAAATCTTATTATTTGGATGGCTTAAAAAGGTCGGGTTTAGTGTATACAGCCACAAGGAGATTATGTCAAGAAACAAATTTACTAAATTCAAAACAATTGCATTCTCCTCCTCAACACTAATATTTATCATACCATTCTTGTATATTGGTTACTTGTCAGTTTATGAAACAATGCGGTAAAGAAAGTCTATGCCAACCAGTGATGGATAAGATAGGAGAAATGATGACATTTTCAAAGCGACTAGACGGACTTGTATTTTGTCGACGCTCGGGAAAACCGTTAGGCCACACGAATCGCTTCTCAGGAGACGAATAAACACGAGTATAACTAGTCGCTGCAAAAATGTTGTCATTTCGGATTAACGGATAACTGCAGTTTGTAAAGTATACAGTCAGCCGTGCGATGTTATAAAATCTCTTTATTCTTTAAGTGACATTTCAAAATAGTTTTGGTAATTAGTTTATATTAATATTTGATAGAATTGGCAAGATTATTTAAATTGTTACTCTTCGACTGTACAGAGCACTGCTAATAATATAATCGTAGCTGTCACTGTAGCCAACATTTCGCAACAAAATACTATTAGCCTTGTGACAAGTGCTACAATCTACAAATTATATAAATTTATTGTTGTGGATTAAAATGAATTAGGTAACTTACATCATCATTACCTTTCTAAAAAGCAATTTTACTTAATATCATTTCAATTGCTGCATATTTAGCTCCTTTACTTCGCGTAATTCGCGTCGCTAATTTTCGAATGGATGTTGCGGAAAAGACTACGGCCTAATTGGTTCGGTATTTCCTCTTCTCTTACCCTTGCTATCTCTGTCGTCTTACATTAAGTCAACGCTAATTACCAGGCGCGATTCTATTAAAATTCACGATCCAAAGTCACCAAATTGTCATGTATAATTGCTCCCAAATTGTCTGCTTAGTTGCCTAGGAGCATGGTTACGTCGATTATTCTAGCTAGCGCATACTGAAAACAGGATAATATGTACGGTATTAGATTCTACTAACTATACGTGAATCGCCCAAAGATGCAGTAGGTAACGATAGATAATCAACACGTCAATAACATGCAACACCTCAAATAAGGTTTGCTTTTGGTTGATCGACGAATTCTCTTAAGGCACGTTCTCACATATTAAGTTTTATTGATCGATTATAGTTGAACAATGAAAACTTTTGTGAGAACCTTTGTTTCAATAGAGTTGATGAATTTTTTGGTGGATCAAGAAAAGCTTGACTTAGTCGAATTTTATCACACAAGTAATGAGCAATCCGGCTTTTATTTTTAAGTATATGTTCCAGCAAATACCAATACTGCAGTGTGGATGCTATTAGGCCTAGAGTAACTCTTGAGATTGGAGGAAATATTTTGACATTTTCTGATCGTTGTAGGAACCTTGATTTGGGACTTGATTCTGAACTTAGATTTCATTAGCACGTTAATCTTCTAATTAGATTTTCCTACAATATTTTAAAGAAGTTGTATGGCTTTAAGGATATACTGAGCACTTCACTGAAGCTTCTATTAACTGATTATTTTATCTAAATCTTTTATTGCGATGTAGTGTACGCTCACCTGTTAAAAACAGGTCATTCGAAATAGCTGTATTAGATTTGCGTTCGGACTCCGTAAATAGGATCACGTCTCTGGTGCCAAAATGCAGACTGGATGATTGAATTTAGATCAAAGTTGGAGATCGCATTTGCTGTGGTTAACACATAAAATTTTACTAACGTCCGAACCGGG
>CACRWG010004412.1:0-41920 GCA_902654985.2 Oryctes borbonicus
GCAACATCTTTTAGCAGCTTCAGAAGCAGGTGCTTTCACATTATTAATAACAAATCCCATTTGGGTTGTAAAAACAAGATTATGTTTACAATATAGTTATATGGATGCAAGTAAATATATGTATACTGGTATGTATGACTGTCTCGTAAAAATATATATTCAAGAGGGAATTAAAGGATATTACAAAGGCTTTTTACCGGGATTATTTGGAGTTTCACATGGTGCTATACAATTTATGGCTTATGAAGAGATGAAAAACCAATATAATAAGTATAGAGGGACTAGCATCACAACAAAATTAGGAACTGTTGAATATTTAACTTTCGCAGCAGTTTCAAAGCTAATAGCAGCTGCTACAACGTATCCCTATCAAGTAATAAGAGCACGTTTACAAAATCAACATTATTCGTATAATGGTGCTGTAGACTGCGTTAGTCAAACTTGGTCGTACGAGGGGTGGCGTGGTTTTTATAAGGGTCTTGGAACAAATTTATTGAGAGTTACGCCTGCAACGATGATTACTTTTGTGACATATGAGAACGTATCATATTTATTATTACAAAAATCAAGGGAACTTCAAGCAGGATAAGATTTTTTAGAGTATTGGACTTTTTGTGATCTACGCGAACATATAGCGAATAACTTATACTAGTCATCATTCCTATGTATGCTTTGAACTTAATGTAAATAAAAAGATTTACTTCTGTAACTAATGTATTATTTATAACAAAAACAATCCACACAGTACTAACCTTGCGCTTCGTGCATTCCACCAGTATTAGCATTTCGATCATCAACTGTCAATGTCTCCAACCCAATTCTAATGGAATTCTCAAAACTATAACTCTCATCATCTTCATCTGACACCTTCTCGCTATTGTTTATCAAATTCCCATTTTCTTCATTGATATTAGCATTACTCTTATCATCCCAGTCGTCTGCATCTTGACACCAATCTGTAACGTTTGAAATTGGTTTTGTGGAAGTGGGCGATTCGTAAGCGTTATTAATAGGTTCTAAAGTTTGGACTCGAATACAACACCAGCTATAAAAAGACATGGAAATTATAGTTAGAATCAATGTAATATGCATGAATTATACCTTTCACTGTGGTTCCAACAGTGTGGATTTATACAGGCAAAAATGTACAAAATTCTGTGATAAATAGCGTTCTCTAACGGGGCGTAGATTTGTACGATTAAAGGACGGGGTAGCTGACATAACGAACATATCGGATTGTCAAAATTTATACTGCTTGGATAATCCTAAAAATAATATTAATTTAAAATGTTAGTTAAAAAAAGATTGGTTATATATCATTGTTAGAAGTATCGTCTTCAAAACTCTTGTTAGATATGGGGGTGTAACTCAGTGGTAGAGTGTCTGCTTCGCATGCTGAAAGTCCTGGGTTCAAATCCCAGCTCCTCCAACTGTGCTTCTTTGTTTTTCTTTTATGTTTTTTTAACAGAAAAACATCACAAATTACTTACAGGTTGACCGCCGATTTTGTTTGTTACAAAACTAACTGCATTCTTATGTTTTTCGGATACTATTTCGTCCACATAGCCTAAGTAGACACAAGCCACACTTTGAGCCATATTACCGAATACAAAGGGGCCCCCAGCTGATCTAAAATGTAGTCAACACACAATACACCAGACTGGTAATGGTGGTGGACTAAATTACGCATGCTCTGGGTATAAAATCCAGGATCATTATTGATTTCTATAAACTCCTAAGTGGATAATGTTACCCCATAGGCATTCGAGTTTAATTTTTATTTACGTATGCATTCATGTTTATGAATCTAAGCCTTGTAAGGAAAAATAACGTATTTCGAGAAAGTAATCTGCTTTTCCCCTGAGTTTTACTTATATGAATCAAAGTTGAATTTTAAAATGATTTGCACGAATCAAAAAATAGGAAAATTGAAAAGTAAAGTAATAGATTTAACGTTTTGAAATAATTGATAATATGCAAAAAGGAAACATGGGCGATAAGAAAGAATTATCGCGCCTTATCAATCTTCTCGAGCTCTTCTTATCGGTGAATATGTTAAATTAAAGAATCAGGGAATTAGATAGCAACTGATTGTTTTTAAACGATTTTAATTGTTTGAGATCTATTTAATTATACAGCACCAGATCCAAACACACTATTTATTTCAATCTAAATATGTGCTCCGGTAAAAAAAAAAATGTTGAATCAGATAATGCAAGAATGCATAAGATTCTCACTCTCAACCGGTGACCGAATGATGTGAGAAACCTCTAAATCTAACATGACTGTTTCATCTCTACCCCCGAAAAAAATAGTATCTACAAATACTTACTTTTACCGCCTACATATCTTGAAACTAAGACGTGCGAAAAAATACGGAAAGATAGACGGAAGAGTCTCTTTTCATTGTAGTCCAAGACATAAAACGTGCTCCTTACCCTAATAAATCATCAAATTCATCAAATTTGTGTTGCTTTTTATGTAAATAGTTGCGTAAGCGTCTAATTTCCGTGGCCAAGTTACGCTCTTAATCAATTTCAAGTTTTCTAATTTAATATTATGCCCGGTTTTATTTATGTGTTGTGCTATACTTGATAATTACAAACTACCAAATCGATAAACACTTAATGTGTTTCTTGAATCTGTTGACCATCGCTTTTTTCATTTAACCAATACAGACTTTGTCACAGTCACTACATGCAATTTTATAAATTCCCAATCCTTCCTCCATGTTCGGTTTATCATTCCGATTGCCGAGAAGGTTTTAAATGTGTTTCGCGAACGTTCATATCTTGACCCCTAAAAACTTTGCTGATACCTTTCGATATGCTGTGAAAGGGGATTTTCACGAATTTCTTACCGTTAGTTTCTACCAGGATTAGAGTTTAACTATTTTCTTAATTAATAGATTAGTTAAATTCCCTTTAAGTAGAAGCAAGTATGTACAACAAAGAACTTACATTCATAAAAAATTTAGCCATTCACAATGATTACTCTTCTATCGATGTCGATCGCATGCTTAAGAGAGTTCAACATAGATATCATATATAGAAATGTCACAACTTTCAAGGAACACATTAGGTCTTATCGATTCGGTAGATTGGAATCGTCAAGTGTAACACAACACGTAAATGAAACCGGGCATAATATTAAATTAGAAAACTTGAAATTGATTAAGAACGCCGCGGGTATTAAGACGCTATTTACATAAAAAGGAACACAAATTTGATGAATAGAAAGAGCAGACCGTTGTTGTACTCGATCTATTTGATTTATTGGGGGGCTGCACATGTTTTATGTTTCGCGCTATAATGACGTATTTTTTCATATTAGGATATGTAAGCGGTAAAAGTAGGTATTTTGTAAATAATATTTTTCTAGAAAGTAGGCATAGAACAGGCATGTTAGATTTAGAGGTTTCTCACATCATTCGGGCACTGGTTGAGAATGGGAATCCTCGAAATGGCAGTCCTGGATTAATTAATTAAACTTGTGTGATGCGAAGTCTGCCGATACTTTTACGCTGTTTGCCATACTACGCGACAGTTCTTGCTATCATTAATGTTAAATCAGATAAAATCATACAACGTGTAGCTTCATCATTTCAAAAATGTTATAGTTACAGGGATCTGTAATCGAATCAAATATTTTTTAAATTCAATTCAAATTTATTGGTTAATACACTATAATTAGTTGAGAAAGGTATGTAACGTTGCTGGGCCATAACACATTTATTAAGAATACAATTATAAAACTCTTATTATAAATTATTTTATGAAATATTGTTATTTGAGTATAATATTTCAGCAATAGATGCCACTGTTTTCACATTATCTTTAACATTGCATTAATCACAAGGATTACAACAAATTACTAACACACACATCACAAAGTTTTGTAGCCGTCGGTATGCATGAATGATTGTGTGTAAATCACATTTTGCGAGTCATTATTGTGTGTTCTTTGTTAAATCTCATCATAATTAAGTGAGTAATGTACTTAACAAGATCGTCTAAACGGTGGATTTGATTTACTATATCACGTCAAGGTATTTTTCTCTAACCATCATATCATCCTTAAAAAACATCACAAATACGAAGCAGTTACACCGATTGTTGTAATTTATTAATAGTAGGTAACTATGAATTTCTGCTTTTTGACTGGAGTTTTATGCCTGTTAAGTGTGATCGATGGCGACGAAGTCGCCGAACACACCATTCAATATACAGTGGATAATTTCGACGAAGAAATACCGAAAAGGAACCATTTCGTAATGTTCTACGCGCCGTGGTGTGTACAGGTTATATTTTGTGGTTTGTGTGATGTATTTTTGTTCTATCCGAAGGTGCGGGCACTCGCAAAGATTGACCCCCACATGGGAACAACTTGCGGAGATGCTAAACGAGGATGATGGCAATGTACGCATTGCAAAGGTAGACTGTATGAAGGAAATCAAAATATGCTCAGATCGAGATATAACGGGGTATCCAACATTGAAATTCTTCAAGATTGGTGAGTTACAAGGCGTTAGATTTAGAGGAACAAGAGATTTACCATCGTTATCGAATTTTATTAACGAACAATTGGGTTCTGTAAGTTTTCAAAGACCAATTTGTTTTTCTTTTTTTTTTTTTAAGAATTGTAATTGTAGCAGAGCCCTGATGACTCCCCTCAGATACCAGAACCAGTACATGGAGTAATTGAATTGACAGAAGATACCTTTTATGATCATGTTACTGATGGAAAGCATTTTGTCAAATTCTACGCACCATGGTGTGGCCATTGTCAAGTGAGTTATTTAAAAATATGTTATTTTAGTTAATTTGATAACAATTGGGTGTAGAAATTAGCTCCAACTTGGGAAGAATTAGCTCAATCGCTAGAATTTGAAGAGGCCATTACGATTTGTAAAATTGACTGCACTCAATATCGAACGTTGTGTAATGAGTTTGAAGTTAAAGGATATCCATCTTTGTTATGGATAGAAGATGGAAAAAAGGTATTTTTAAATATTTTCTTTGTATTGTACTATTAGTAGGAACAGCAAAGTTCAAGGTACTTTGTGTACAAAAATAGTATATGGAATGTTACTATTTTTTTATTTGTGCCAAGTTTCCATATCAAATATGTGATTGATTATTTAAGTCTAATTTTGTACTTTCTTTTTTAAAGTTTAGGCAATGAAAATCAAGCTCTTAATGTTTTAATGAGAAATCTTTTTTAGGTTGACAAATATCAAGGTTCTAGGAGCCATGAGGATCTCAAAGCCTATGTCAATAAAATGTTAGGCTCTAAACCTACAGAAAAAGAAAATGTAATTGATGAATCTAAGGAAGAACCTCAAAGTCTTGTGCTGGTACTTTCAGGTGATAATTTTGTGCAAGGCATCAAAAAGGGCATTTCATTTGTTAAATTCTTTGCTCCATGGTATTTTTTTGTTTAATTTTAAAGATTTAGTGTGTAATATTAATAACTTATAGGTGTGGCCACTGTAAAAGATTAGCACCAACATGGGAAGAACTTGGTAAAAAGTTTGTAAATGACAACTCAGTGAATATAGTGAAGGTAGATTGTACTTTGGAAATGAATAAAGAGTTGTGTAAGGAACAAGAAGTAAGTATAATAATCTAATATATATAAGCAAAGAAAACCAAACATTTTCTCTCCTTTTTCCAATTTTTAGGTCGACGGATTTCCTTCAGTTTTCCTTTACAAAAACGGTCAAAAGGTGTCCGAGTATACCGGAAACCGTAGCCTTGAAGATCTAGTCGAATTTGTGCTAAAACATTCTGACGGTCACGACGAATTGTAGACTTTGTTCCAATTCGTGGTGCTGTCCCTTCGTTTCTATAGAATTAAGATAAAAAAAGGCAAAAACAACAGAAATACGTAAAGGACGTATCGATGGCTGTAATTCTTCGCGAGATTTCATGTAGTAGGAAAAGTGCTAATCATATCGTAAAAATGCATTCCCTTATCATGCATCATTTACCTATCATTTCATACTTCTGACGTTTCATTTCGGATCCTATCGTATTGGATTGGTAATTTTTCAACAATTTTTTGGAAACTTGTAATTTTTTTGTTACTAATTATATGCGTCAAAAGTATTGATTGGAATTAAAAAGAAATCTTTCTAAAACAAAATGTGATTTTACTTTCTGATTTTAAAAACAGAATTCTAAAGTCGACTAATAGCAGCAATTTTGGTTATCTAGTGGTGAACAATTAAATATTAAAGCAGTTTCCTGCTAAAGTTATTTTTTTATAAACATTTAGAATCAAATAAAGAAATCGATTAAATGTATTAAAAATTTGAACATTCAGCGTAGTTTATAAAAAAAGAAGACACAACGTTAGTAAAATTGCTATTTTAGTCAGACGTCAATTTGAATTGCCGCTCAGTATCAGTATATCAACATATAAAACTAACATTTGAACAAATGTGCCAGCATTCAACAATTACCCTAAAAAGCCAATATTCCTTACATTGGTTTCATGCAGCGCCCCAAAGTAGAATATACATACCTGGGCGTGCTAAAATGGGTCTACTTGAAGCGATCGCCATTTTTTGCAGCGAAAAATTTGTATGCTATATTGCGGCGTTGCAGTAAAGCGCAAAGAAACTCCTAACAAAAATTCAAACAATTGATGTCCGTTTCAAAATCATAATTTTCAGAAAACTAAAATGGTATTTAAATCAGCGGACCAACTAATAAAGTAACACAAAATGTCACGTTACTGAATACACACGTATATTTGACAATGAGTACAAAAGGTTGCAAAGTAAATGAAAATATGTTGAAAAGAAAATCAAGTTAATAGGATAGATGGTACGTAGAAGATGAAAAAAAAAAACAAAAAAAATGTAGATGAAGTGAATACCAGTACCATAGAAACAAAAGATTAGCGGTAACACTATTGCCTATTACTTTTTGTCCGCTAAAATATTTCTTTCCTGCTGGGCAGCCAATACTTAGATCGATGTGGATAATGGCATTGCATAAATTTTTAATAGCAGGGACTCTATCTTTTTCGATATTTTGTAGTTGTCTTATATATCTTAAGACCCCCCTGTGCTCTTTTTTAACGACTAACCTACTAGCGCTAATAAAATAATGTTATTAATTATATAATTTCATGCAATATAACTAAAAACACAATTATTAACCACTAATACAATACAATAATTATTAAATTCTGTGCTAAAACTGCAAGAAAGCGTTAAACAACTAAGAGAATCAAAAGGTGGTTTGTGTTAATCGATGACCGTCCAGGTAACGCACGCCGTCGTTTGTAACGCTACACCGCGGCACTTAGCGAATGGGACCGCTGAAACGCTCTACATGCGGGTATTACTACCATGATAAACAAAAGGGATGGTATGCCATAAAGCATTTATTATGTAAAAAAAAAAAACAAAAAATAAGACTTTCCCAAACATAACATCTTCAGCATCTTTTCTTAATAGCATGGGGCCCATTCATGGGAGTAGCCAGAAAATAGGGTTGGGGGGCAATTAGAGTTAACATTTTGGAGTCTTTTGTATGATCGGCAATTTTAAGAACGCTATGGCCATAAGATGAACTAAACATGCAAATTAGTTATGCTTTTATAATATAGATGGTTCATGGTTTGACTTACATAAATAATTTTTTCTGAATGAATTATTTTCAATTTTTTATCTCAAGTCAAATGAATATGTATCTCCTTCTTTAAAGTTTGAATATATTATATATGAATACAATATATTTTTTTTTCAATTCCTTTTCGCTAGTACATTTTAAATTAAAATTATATTCTTAAAATAATGACGAGAACCATATGTTTGAGTCATGTGATTACTTACGTATTTTACAAATATGTAGAGATCTATAATTCAATACCTAAATTTTTTTTTCATTTCTTCTGAATGCATATTAAAATTTTAAAAGACCAATGTGTAGTTTTTCCAATGTTCTGAGCCACCTCTCATATTGCTTTTAATAGTTTTTTATTTAAATGATTTTGTTTTCCACATTTCGAAACAGATTTTGAATAAATCTACTATCTATATGGGAAAATCACAGTAATGTTTCCTCTACAAAGTGTGTGCAAATTTATATCCTGAGGCAGACTATTTTCTTCGCGAAACATGAATGAAAAGCCTGTCGTTTTGCATGAATTCTTCTCCCGTCATTTCATTAGAATGGCGATTGAGTAGAAGGGCGTTAAGCCGTTATTATGGGGTAAGCATGTTATTTTTATATAAAAAATAAATGCAAAATTAGAAAAAGTCCTTTCCCCTCTATCATTTTTACAGCTTCCAGGCTTTGTTATGCTTCTCCGAAATTTGTATATTTAGATGTGAGATCTTGCTTTGGTATTTCAGCAAACATTTTTTATTTAGAATGAATACACTTACAAATTCATTTGGAAACTCTTTTTCCATATATATCACGTATGCATTTCATAAATAGATTCTTTTATTTGATATTTATAGATTCAAAATAGCAGAATGTACTAAATTTTGTGTATTATCAAAAATGTACATGGGTGGTTCAAAAAGTCCTCAGAAAATCTAAGAGATGGCGTCCGTAGTATTGAAAATGGTGTGTGTCTAGTAATAATCATTAGTTATTGGACAGTGTCGGTTATATCCATTACACGGTTTCATTTTTATTGTTGATTTAAGCAAATAATTTTTCTTTATGTAGAGAAATGGAAAAAAATGTTTCGAGCATTTATATTTAAAAAGTTGAACACTGAAAGAGATCAGAGCTGAGTTGGATGAAGTTCATGGTACATCTGCTCCTGTGTTAGGAACTGTTCACAATTGGGTAAATGAGTTTAGACGTGGCCGTACATCCACAAAAGATGAATCGTTCTGGACGTCTAGTGGAAGTGACTCGAAATGATGACAAAATCCACGATATGGTTTTGAATGATCGACACAATGTTTTCAATTTTGCACAATAAATTGGGCGTGAAAAAAATCTTGGTAAGATGGGTGTCGCGTTTGCTCCCAGTAGAAAATAAACGAAGTCGTGTGGTCGACTTTGAGGCTGTTTTGACGCTATACTGTCGCAATCCTGGCGAGTGTGTCTGTCGATGCATAACTATGGACAAAACATGGATACACTACTATATTCCAGAGACAAAGGAACAATCAGAATAGTGGGTTTTTGAACGCGGACCGCCTTCGAAGAAGGCGAAGACGGCCGACAAGATGATGGCCTCGGTTTTTTTGGGATGCACGTGGAATCATCTACACCGATTACTTGGAAAAAGGACAAACAATAACTGCAAAATATTATGCGTCGTTATTGGACCGGCTGAGCGAAGAAATCCAGAAAAAACTTCCTCATTCGAAAAAGTAACAATGCGCGCATACACACCTGCGCAGTTTTGATGGCCAAAATTATGGAATTAAAGTTCGAATTAGTTCAACATCCACGGTATTCACCGGATTTGGCCCCAATATGTAGTCCAAATTGGGTGCAATTAGGCACAATACCAAAACAGCGGCAGTGATCTCATACAAATTTAAAGGGAAATAAAACAGCCATTTTAAACATAAAACTATTTTATTTTACTTTATTCAACAATCGTTTTACAATAAATAATTTTCCTATGCATTATTCTAATATATAATAATCAATTATTATGTTTTTTGGGTTTATAAGTATTTATAAATTGCCTTTGAACCTACATCTACATTTATCACAATATAAAAAAGATTAGATATCTCAATGTATAGTATAATTTCATTCATTATTTTTCATTGAATCTTTCCAAACTAAATATGTTACAGATAGATATTGATGGTATGGTATATTATGTTTTAACTATAGTTAATACCATCACATTTTCTTGAGGTAGTACCAACCAAAAAAGCATAAATTACCAAGGAAATGAGAGTTTATAAAATATTGCACTTTGATATATTAGGTGGTATGTATTAAAGTTGATTGTATATTATTGGCACAATTTTATTTGAAAAAACGAAATTTATCTCTACAGCTAGTACCACAAGAATGGTAATTGTGGTATATTGTGTAATTACAAATACAGAATTTGGTGTTTTTTCTTAGTTATAGTTAATCAAATATTTCAATAATATTGCCATATAAGTATAACTAAATATTTATATATTTTTCTAATTCTTTTAACCTAATATTACGTCCCTACATTCTCGATTATATATATTGTTTAGTCAAATGACCTAAAATATACCGAGGAAAATTCGAATATTTATAGCAAAAGTTTTAGTATTGTTAGTTCTGTTCTCGCTACGGTATTGTATATTCATTTATAATTATAATTACTAATAAATAACCACTTTCCGTGCGCTTCACGGGCGTCGGTATGGCAGCGGTCGTTCGGATGTGTGAATCGTAATATATGCGCAAGCGGTCTTATTGCAGTGGTAACGCATCCAGTATGTGTTTGGCGGCGAGTCGAGATTCACGCTAGCATAGCGACGTGTTACATACACGTTATACATAATAAAATGTCGTTAGTAAGTGGTTCAAGTAAATGACCATTGTCAGATAAGGCAAATGAGTTTATTAAAGATTTTCCGGATTTAATACACGATGGCGCAAAAATAAAATGTTTAATTTGTGATGTACCTAAGACCACGTGGGAAGTGCACAATAATAAAAAAAAAAATTTCAATACATTATCGATTTTATTTAAGCATTCAACGCTGTTATAATATGTACTATTCTTATTTTTTCGTACGTTTATGCATATTGCTTTAATAGCAGACAACAACATGCACATTTCATTCTTTCAGATAGAGTAAATTTCTCTACTTCTATACTTACGTTGGTAACAAGGTCGTCTCGCGCTCCCACTCCATCGCATTGTCTAATATTAGAAGCATAAATTTGCGCATATATTACGTATTACACCACTCCCATACCGACGCCTGTAAAAGGCATGGAAAGTGGCGAACATTTACTCATAAAGAGTATTATATACAACATAAATTTCGCAGATAAAATTGCATTATTTTGCGAACACTTCATAAAAAAGTGGCATTGAGAGCCGTGGGCCGTAGCCAGAATTTGGTCAATGGGCGGCGGGGAGCGGGGGCAATTTGAGTTGATATTTCAGAGACTTTTGTACGACCGGCAATAAGAAACGAAAGGGAAATTATTTGCGATTTATTGAGGGGGGCATGGCCCCTCCCTTCCTCTCTGGCTACGCCCACATTAAGAGCTAATAATTCGTGAAAACGGTGGAATAAAATTCTAGTTTTTCCTTCGTATTTAATGAACAAGTACACCATATCTTCTTCAAATAGTCCTAAATAAGTATCCGGAATGCATATGTCGTATTATAGAGTTTAATTTCTAAGTTACTTTCCATTATGATCTATATCGCATAAAATTGTAATCTATTAGGTTGTTTAAGTTTTGCAGGAAGATTTGTCAAAATTGAAGCTGAACATGTCTTTTTAGCAAACTTGATATGTTATTTACAATTTTAAAGACTAAATTAAGTTGGATATGTAGATATTATAGTATAGTACATATTTAAGGTATTTATTGCATTTTTCCTTTCCTTTGCTTTTCTTTAAAGCATTTGTCAAAGCCGTGAATTCCTGTAAATGTCATATTCCATCATAAAATAGGTAAAGAGGATGCCTTAAGGGACAACAAGAACAAACTCTACGCACTTCTATCCTAAAAAAGGCGATCGAAAGTCGGACAAATCTTCCCTGGTATACTGGCTACGACTACTGTATAGTACATTCTTCGACATCAATCAAGTTTACGAGCACTTATTTTTTAAATTTTCGTTTCAGAACATTACCACTCCCTACGTCGTAGTCAATCATCTGACCCTACCTGATGGTGATCTCAGGTGAGAAGGAATATAACCTGTACGACAGTCTATGTCCCTGCGACTCGATCCCGGCGTGCCATGCCTGCTGCGCCTGCTCCATCTACCTCATACCAAACGAATTAAAAGTGACATTAATTTTGCGTGCGAATTTAGAGGTAAGTTATGTGATCTGTTTTGTCGACGTGGATTTGACACAACATTGACAGGTGTCAATACTTGCAGGGTGATATTTAAAACTAATTAAGAAATTTAAGGAAGTTTTAATTAAATAGGGAAAATATGGCTGGATTGTCTTTACTAAGTCAGTGAAGTTATCTTATAAAAACAACAAATGAGAATAACATGTATATTTACTTCTGACACTCAGACTCAGACTGTATATAACTGCAATCCAAGGAAGACAAATTGAGAAGTGCAATTTGTGTATATTCGGAACTACATACTTATTTGGGCCGTAACGTTTTATCTAAGTTGATTAAGCTGAGTAGTTATTATGCATACGTGTCGAGTTTAACGATTTGCTGTTATCCTGATTTTATTTTACGTTTGTGTTTTTGAATTTCCCAAAATGTAAGCATCTCGTTAAGCTTTTACACTTCAATATATTTTTTCAACAATTATTTATAGATCATTTTATACGTTTAGTATTTATATTATTTTTAATTTTTGATGCTCTCGATTTGTTATGTTTTTTTAATTGTGGGATACATTTTTATCCGTTTAAAAATTGGAATTAAATTAATTTCAAAATTTAAACATCACAATGCTCTAAAAAAGGAGATTACCAGGCACTAGTTAGCCTACAAGATACACGTTTCAACACTATTTCAACATTCAAAACTAGCCGATAAACACATGCGTTCAAACAGATCAAATCTCTAGAATTATTGGTTAATACTAATTAACTAAAATAGTTTAACGTACAAGAAAGGACATACCACACAAAAAACAAGCATTATCTAACAAATACTCGGAAGGAATTTAAGTATGATGGATAAGATGATCAGATGAAAATATATTTCAATATCATTAAATATGATTAATTTAAACGTGTTCCAAAATTAATTAAACTCCGTGTATATACAACACAATCAAAATTTGATTTTTTTTTGTATTTTATTGTAATTCTTAATTTCTGTAATTTCTTTATCGGTTGTGCTGATATAAACTTTGTATATACACTGCGCTGCAAAACTATCTAACACTCACAGGTTGGCAGTCGTCTAAGAGGTGTTAACGCTTCGCTGATGAACATCGAGGGCCTCCTGGCATGTAGAAAGGTGTTCTATTCACAGAGGGGAAGATACGGTAGTAGTAGGGCACAGGCACAAATAACAGTAGGTTGGCAGTACCGCGGCAGAACAGAGACAACACATTTTGCGATAATACCACACACAAACAAAAGAAAATAAGAGAACAGGACAAGACTGGTGAAAATATAACATGCAGAAATGTGAATGTAAAAGAAATGCAAATTATATCAAGAGGTTTACAGTGAATTCTGTGTTTTTGAGGAAGTATTACTAAATAAGTTGTTTTTTTTTTTACAAAATTTGGTTAAAATGTTTGGAGATCACTGTAAATCCTATGCATATACAGCACGTCCAAATAATTTTTACTCAACCACGAAAACAAAAAGCTGTATATTTTGTCATTCAATTATTGGACATGATATACTTATACTGCTATCAAGGGTAAATAAAGCAAAGAACAAAAGAAAACTGAATTAAAAAACAAAAATTTTTTTTTTATCTCTTGTGAATTTTTTCTTTTTGCTCGAATAATCCAAATCAGTTTTCTTTTTACAAAGAAAACCTATTTGTGCAAATAATATTCACATAAAAGCGATGAAGCTCGAAATATTTACAGGATATACCAGCACCAGTGGCGGCTGACAGTAACAGGGGAGGTCAACGATAAGGGTTCGATTTCCTCGTGTATTTCTGTTGCCTATCGTGTATAATAATAACAATAATAGCAATCATATTAATTTTAATTTATTTCTTATAGAAGAAAACAGAAATGGGTGTTTAAGAAACTACGGGGCTTAGCAATTTAATCCCTTAATTAGTACAAAATACTAGAATACAACTGAAATAATACAAAAATGTTTTATACTTATTCAAAGTAATTTTCCTTGAAATGAATACATTTAATACAACTTCTAGAAGTTTTTGGAAACAGTTAACAAATGCTTCCGAAAAAATGATATTGAATTCGGCGGTTACATGTTTCTGAATATCTTGTGTTGAAATCCCTTCCCTTTGAGGATAGTTTTCACTTTAGCAAAAAGGAAGAAAGCCGCTAGTGCAAAGTCCGGTGAATAGAGTGCGTGATTAATCTCAACAACTCCTTGTTTCGTGAAAAATAAGTGAAGACTGTGACGGTGCATTGACATGTTATAGAGAGATTGTGGTCGCACTCGAGATATGTGTTTCAGTAATCTCTTTATCACTTCATGTGTTCTGCTACAAATCCTTTGTCGATACACAAGGTGCAGTCTATCGAAGTTTTTGCAAATGAAACTTTTTGGTAATGTTTTTCCAACCTACTGCATGCTTTGGCGCTCAGGATCGTACTGAAACATCTATGATTCATCCCAGGGACAACGCAGCTAAGAAAATGTGCATTGTCGTAAAAATTCTGGACAATGTCTTCTCACGATGCAACTCTTCTGTGTTTGTTCATCCGTAAGATTGGTAGGAACTTTGCACAAATCTTCCTCTTTCCCAAATCTTCATATAAAATTTGTCGACTCCATGTTTAACTCTTAACGCACTTTTCAGTTCTAGCGTCATCTTGCACACTCTCGCGTCCAGTAGTATGCTTCTATTGCAGAATTACCTAGTTTACAGCCAAATTTAAAATTACTGGTAATTAGAAACACGATGTGCACGCTAGCGTCCCACGCACAAACTAACAGCTATTCCGTCTTCGCTTCAGTTGGTGAGACTGTGAACTATTACGTGCTGTTTTATTTTTAGTTCTATTTCAGGTGACACTATTCCTTCAGCGTCAATTCGGGAACTAAATTGCCACACCTCGTATGTCAACTAACTCTGCTAATACAAAAAGGTACATTAAATGCTTGTAATACATAATCTTTGTGTGATATTATTCCGTGATCATTAAGCATTAGTCACTGTTGTAGTATTCATCTGCTGTATAAAATGTCTTTGATACTAAAATTTGTTTTACAACTTTTTCGAAACGATCGGGATTAAGCTCTTTCATGTTGATACGCATGTATGCAACAAGCCTTTCCCAGGCGAGAACATATTTCACCAACGTGTGTGTGCCACTTTAAATCATTGTCTACCCGCAAATTAAACTATTTTGTAGTTGTAAATTGATGTAAGGTGAAAATAGCAAAAAAAATTAAGGCAATTGGCTTGAAATTAGTCTAAATTTCATTCGTTGAGACAAGTTGATAATGTTTTGAATATAGAAGTAAAGACTAAGGACTCTCGTGGAAGAGGGTTGTTGAACTAATTACGTTTTAACGGGGTTAGTAATTGTAGTTAGTGCAATATCTTCAATTTGTTGCGAATCTAGTTTTTTAAATCCTGTTAGTTTTTGTTAATGAGCTCCAGTTATTAACCGGATTGATATCGAGAGAACATACAGAGAAGGTCAGCAAATTTTTAGTTAGTGGTATTATAGTTATATTAAGGCGTATTATTTTTCTGATAAAGGTAGTATAGGTATTTATGGTACTGGATATTAGTTAGTGCGTTGCCGGAGTTCGTATAATTTGTTATAGTTGTAATACCTGGCAATATCTATCAACTGGAAAAAAATCCAGTTAAGTAATAGTTGTCCAACTGGGTTATACTATACTAGATAGAAAATGTACCATTCTATATGAAGTAATGAATATTATTATTTCTTAAACTTCGTATGACAAAATTCGGCAGCGCATCAAAATGTCTTTGATCCCTAAACTGTTGATTCACCATTTACATTGTTTATTAAGGATCTACCTTCTGCAGTGTCGGCTGTGGTGACGCTATATGCGGATGATACCACTGTAGTTATTAACGAAGGTGTTGAGTAACTGCGGAAGAGTTCTGAATGAGTTAAATACTTGGATATCTGAAAATAAATTACCTTTAACATGTGATAAAACTAACTGTTATTTGAAGATACGGTTAGCCACACGACTTTGAATGTTGATAGTGTAATATTAACTTCGTAGACTGCTGGCTTTAACGATCGATAGTACTGTGATATTAAGATTAAATAGAGCTTTGTATATCTTGAAGAAAATGAAAAAGATGTGCGATGTAAGTACATTGTGCACCAGCGAGAATTGTGCAGAAACATACCAGTTTGAGTAGGTTTCACACATATTCTTTGGCCTATGGCTACGCGACTAGGAATTCAAACCATATACGACCTGATTTCGCGAAATATTTGTAACTCTCATAGTATGTTTGTTTATAACATTTAAGATTTATAACATGTTATCAGATGGATTGAAGCAATGTTCTCCCACTCATCAAAGCCAACCTTAAAAAATATCTCTCCGATAAAAGCTTTCATAGTCTTGACGATTTGTATCAACTCTAATTGAAAAAGCATTGTCAGGGGAATGGTTTTCTGCGTTGCAATGTAGCGGTGTTTATGTTTGTTATAATTGTAATTATTGCTGTAACAATGGCACTGTATAATTGTCTGTTTGTATATACTTGCTATATGTTACATGTGCTTATATGCATTTGTCGACACCATCGGTATCATCAACACAAAAGTATCGGTAACCTCCGCACCATACAACGCTTTTTCATGGCTGATGTGTAAGTGATTACATTCTATCCAGTAGTACTACCGATGTTGCTAACTCCAATTGAAGATCCATTTATTGTCATCAGCGTACGATACAATGTCAGTCAAAGCTTATTGAAACATACCATTGGTGAATATCGCAAAAAGTACTAGTACGAGAATAGATTCATCAGGCGCTCCCATTCTCATATTTTTCTTGTCGGACTTCATTCCGTTCCAAACAACTCGCTGGATTCTATCGCTTAGATAGAGTCCAGGAACTGTCCCTTTAATTTCGTACCTCTCGAGTTTTCTAAGAAGCAAATGAGTCGAAGGTCTATGAAAACTTTCATATGTAGTTTCCAATATCACACTCCATTACGGCAAACATAATATAACCAGGCAATGCCGTATTAACTCCATTATCTTTTATAAAACTATGCTTATTAACAAACAGCATACCGTTCTGTATAACTTTTCTGTTCTTGGAAAACGAATGGGAGGGAAACGAACGAAAAAAATACACGAGGAAATCGAAGTGTTGTCCTTCTGCGTTCTGCAGCGCCGCAGTCACAATGCCCCAGTTACCTCTGGTCAGCGGTGTTAGAAGACCAATGCAATCTATAAAGGATTGCATGTGGTCTATTTTAAAGCAGAGAACACCTACCTTGTGCACAAAATGTGATTTTGGTGTATCGGCTATTTGCTGCAGTTGCAAGCAGTTGATGACGTTTGACGTGATGGTGTACGTAATATAATATTTACTGTTTCTTTTTTCAAAAACGATATATAGGTAACAAAAGTTAAAAGAAATTGCAGTATTTAGCAAGAGTTCCACGTAATAGAGAAAATTTGAGAGGAAGTAGAAATAGAAAAGGAATTTAATATGTACAAGGTACTCTAAAAGTACCATATGAACTAGGAAGTTAGTGTTTTCATAATATTGTTATGGAACCTTTACTACATATGCTGTGTAATGGGGATTGTCCGGGATATTAATCTAAGCTACGTAGAAAGTTTTTTTTTAATTTCTAAAAAAAAACTCAAAAATTCAATGAAACAAAACTTGTATATATACAATTCCTTTCAATGTATTCTTTTTCTTGAAAAAAATTACACTTATTCGACTATATAATCGGGATATCTTATTGTCAAATGTTATAATATATGTATCTGTGTATGTACTTAACCTCACTTTTGTTTTGGATTGGTTCAAATACGCAAAATTGTATTGAAAACATGATCAGGTACTACATCAAAAGTTTTTTGTTTGACTTCAATGCCATACATAAATTTCAATACTCATTTTGCGCTGATGGTGGCTTAAAAATACGCAATATGTTACAATTGGTAAGTATTCTACGAACATCGAGTTGGCTGGCCTTAAGATACGATCTCACTAACAAAACAAACAATTGGAAAGAAAAACAATAACAATAACAAAAACAAAAAGGGAATGATAGAATACATAATATCTACGTTGTACATCTACCGGATCTTGTACATCATAAGGAGCACAACGCAAAAAACTACGCATACATACATTAATTCACGTTTTTTGCCCCTATAGGGGGTTGGCATACTATAAAAAGTCAAAAAGAAGGTACTGTTACTAAGAACTGAAACGGAAGTAAGTAAAAAGATAGAAAGAGAGAGCACAGATAGATAGAAAAGAGGAAAGTTACAACTATGCTACACGACAACGAAAATTAAATAATATCACGGCTAATTTGTAAGATGTGGTTAATGTTTCCTGTTTTGATTGGTCTCTGTGTAAGTTTTCATATCAGTTCAAAAAGGGTGGAACATAAATAATTTTTTTAGAGAGATTATGGTAACCACAGTAAAAGCTATTATAAAGAATATTTTCTTCAAATTCACAAAAGGTTTCATCCTGTGACACTTATTTACCTATCGAAGGTAAATATTATAAAATTGTGAATACCAAACTACAATTTTTTCTTCATTTTGCCATGTTAGGCAGCGTCAAAATTAATGTCAACAGATTCAGCAGTGCTTATTTTCTCTACATTAAATTTATTGTTAGTTGCGTTTCGATAATTGTTAAAATTTTGTTTGTTTTTATGTTATTATCGAATGTTTTATATTCACTGTACATAATACTCCATGATTTAGCATTAATTGCCATTGCTGAGACGGTGGTAATGGTCGATCTTACATGTGTGTTGCTAACATATTTAGTAAATCCAAATCCATCGTAGTGTTGGAGGCAAACTGGAGAGCTTATCAGAAAACGAGATCAAGGTAGAAAACGCTTAACGATTTATAGCGTTGCAAGCACTTCGAATTAGCCGTAAGAGAGCAATTCAAATAGGAAACGAACTGGAAGAAGTTTGTGGAACCACTAACTGAGTGTACTATTAGAAGTTATACGGGGACGTAGTCGAGTAGGGCCCATGAACACCAAAATTGGAATGATGCTTAATGGGGTCAAATTTTGTTCACAGATGAGAGCCGTTTCTGTGTAAATTCAGTTGATGGTGGGAAAGGACAATGTAATTTCACTCCTACTGCCTTTTTTGGTGAAAGCTCAATTACGGTATGAGGTAGTATATGTTTAACATACAGTGTTGGTGGCAATTAATGGTAGTGGTTTAATAAGCGAAGAAGGTATACAAGGAATATTTGCCAAATTTCTGCTTAATGCCTGATAATGCTCCCTATCACGTGACTCGTTGTGTAACAGAATTTTTAAACGAAGTGGAAATAGCTGTAATGAATTGACTTGTATTTTATCCGATTGACATGTTTGGAACATGCTAGACAAACGACTTAGGTTAGGAATTCCAATTCAAAGCACAGCAAAAGTTTGAGCGAAATTTTAATTGTTGACGTTTTTGAACAGGCTTTAAAGTAACAAAAAGTTTAGCAAAACAAATAGCAATTAGCTTGCTAATATTGGTAAACTTTTCGTTTCAAGAAATTCCGTTCAAATTTGTTAGAAAAAAATGGAGAAGCAAATTCGGATTTGCCATCGTTATATTAAATTTGGCGGTGTGTGTATTTTTAGACTTATTTAAATAAAAATTCTTTATTTTTAGGTTTGAAAATTTAAGTGTATAGCCCGTCTAGAAAGTATCCGGAAAACAAAAAGGACGCCTATAATTTGACGGTATATATTTTTATTACTTGAGTAATAAATCACAACAAATAATTCATCTCATTTACTAATACAATCTCCATTTAACTGTAAACACTTAGCTAAATGCTCAGGTAATCCTCAAACGAGGTCAACGCTATACTTTTCGGTGATTGTGGTCCAGGCTTGTAAAACTGACCGAATCAAATCTTCTTTATTTCGTGGTGCTGCTCGTTCTACTTCAATTTTCATTAGTCCTCCATATGTTTTCGATGGGACTAAGATCTGGGGAAGCTGCTGGCCATGGAATTGTTGCCAAGTTTTGTTCTAGCATCCAAGCTTTAGTGTATTCAGAAGTGTGGCATCTTGCATTATCCTATTGAAAACGCCACCCTTCGGGATATACGAGCCGTTTCAACAAGAAAGCCATTAAGAATTTCACAATACTTTGCACTATTAACGGTGCCATCAATTATACAGAGAGGTGTAGCACCACGCTGAGAGATTGCTCCCCAAACCATTATTTTTATGGGAAATTTGGAAATTTGAACGGTAACATTTTCTCTTGATAGAATTTTTAAATGATTTGCACCAAGCTGAAAACAGCTTTCGTCAGATATAAAAACATCACTAAATTATCGTCTCGAAATCGCTGGCAAAAATCTATTCTTTTGTAGAGGTGTCATTGCAGGGATTTTTTTTTTGTTTACTTGATAAGTAACCTTGTCTTCTCAGTGAAATGGGGACAGTTTCTGGACATACTCTTATTTGACGTTGATTTCCAAATCTGTTAGCCCTAGATGCGGGTTTTGTCGTCCTAAAGTCACTAAAGCGTGTAGATTGTTTCCGCTAATCTTACGCGGTCTTCCAGAAACCGGTCGATGGCTCATATCTCTCCTATTTTTTATCCTCTTTATTGTCTGATATACTGCACTTTTTCCGAGTTCAGTCAATTGCACTAATTTTTTAACGTTTCGAACACATTTTTTATACAAATATTCCACCAACTTTCTTCTTTCTACTTGCGACATTATTTCACAAATATTAAGCCTGTTGACAACAATATTTGTCAGCTGGTGTTGTTATATGATTTTTGCCATGGCCTACAGTCGGCACAACTTACTTAATGCATTACTTTTGTCTTAGGATGTAACAAAAAAGAAATATATTAAAATTAAGAAAAACAATAAATTCCGGATACTTTCTAGACGGACTATATTTCTAATTTAATTAAAGAAGTATAAATTACGTCATCGTCAAGGCGAGGTGTTACGCTATCCACCCTCTCTTTTTCGTCTATCTAACCTTGTCATTTAATCAGCAAAAGTAAGCAGTGAATCGTCAAATTGCTATACAATTACTCTAAACACCTCTAATCACTTTCAAAACAGTAACGCCAAGCTACTGAAGTGCCCCTTGGCGAATGATAATCAACTTACCGGATTCAAATAAGCCGTCTGCATATATGGCGCAATATACACTTCTCCATTTGAAACTAACTTATTTCGGCGCAGCTTTTTTACTAAATAGGTTCATACTTAATTTAGTAGAGAAGGATGCATTGTTCCATTAAAAAATGAAGTAACCTTAATCAGACTTGTGGAAGATATCGATGGTCATCTTGCAAAATCTGGCTGGTGTAAAAGCCGTTTTTATATATTACCGAAAACACCAAGAAATACTCAATCAATAAAATTCAATTACCGCTCTATCATGCAAGACGTTTAGGAAATCGGGGGCATTAAAGAAACAACAGCATTTCACAAAATTCGCAAATTATCTCAAAAAACCAACTGGGTAGAGTATATTGAAGCAAATTAACATATTTCAGAAACCAAATTTATATCGTGTGCAACAGAAATCGAACACGCTGCTTATTTATACATAATTTTATATACTGCGAACTTCCGAATAGTTTTAATTTGAAAACTTTTTCTCCAAATATCGGGCATTATTCCTTTTATCGAAACATATAGTATATTAAATAGAAGTTGCCTATTAGATTAAAGTACGTTGATGTATATGGGCTATTTCAGGAAAGTTATTACTAGAGTTCGCCACTTTCCGTGCCCTTCACAGGCGTCGATATGGGAGTATTTGTTCGAGTGTGTGATTCATAATATATGCGCAAATTTATGCTTCGCATATTAGTATAGAAGTAGAGTTTCCAATATACACCTGTTTTGTTATTATTGTGCTTTGCGCTTCCCACGTGGTCTTGGTAATGTATTTTTGACCAACACATTAGAGATATATCGCAAACCAAACATTTTATTTTTACGCCATTGTATATTAAATCCGGGAAATCTTTGGTGGTTTCCTTGATCCACTTATCGACGACATATTATTACGTATAACATATATGCAGCACTTTGCTACGCTCGCGTGCACTCCAACTGGCCGCCAAACACATACTGGATACGTTATTACTGCAATAAGATCGCTTGCGCGTATATTACGAATCATACATCCGAACGACCATTCCTATACCGAAACCTGTGAAGCACACGGTGCAAGTGGCGAACTCTACTTATTAGTTACGAGTTTTAATTATGTTATTATGAATGAGACTCTGATATTGGTGAACCAGAAGTGGTTACCAACTTTCTTATT
The DNA here is from genome assembly GCA_902654985.2 of Oryctes borbonicus. NCBI lineage: Eukaryota > Metazoa > Arthropoda > Insecta > Coleoptera > Scarabaeidae > Oryctes > Oryctes borbonicus. The sequence goes on from CACRWG010004412.1 coordinate 22,319, forward strand.
GTAACCAGAATGCTATACTTTTTATCAGCTAAATCGATTATAAATAATTCGCATTAGGGCATCTTACATTATATTTTTGATAATTGTAATATTTTTTATTGCTCTTGTTAAAATTAAATAACGTCAGGGAGATTAAGGTATTTACTTTTCTGAAACGAAATGGAAGGTCATACATACCAGACCTTATCGTTATCGTTATTAAATTCTATACAGAATGTTCATAAACTGTTTCTAAATATAGATATTTTCAATCTGAAAAATTCCTTTTCTTCAAACGGACCGTGGTATCTTTAACTACATAAAGGAAATTCTACATAGAAAGTACAGAATGAATGCTATACTACTCCTTCCATGAGCACACGATTGTAATACATTACCTACTACACCTACTATGATATCCTATTAAAAATAAGTATATCAAACCCTAATATGAATCTATGTGAAATTTCGTTTCCAATCCAATAGTGTGGCAACACGGTACATTTGAAAAAATGGAGTTTTTTCAGTTTGAAAATATCTGTATTTGGAAACAATTGCTCTCATGACCTCCCATTTCGTTCCACAAAAGTAAATACCTTAATCTTGATTACATCCGGAAATATTTAATTTCAAGAAGAGCCGAGCAAAAAAGTTCTTAAATTAAAATTATTAGGATATAAAATTATCTACATTCATATACAGCGCGTTCAGATTCTGCAACACACGATACTAATTTGGTTTTTTAAATAGAATGACAGTATATGGTACATTCTATTGCATTTTTGGATACTTCTATTCCATTCATGTTAACACTCTTCAACATCTCTATACCCTATCCAGTATCGTTCTTGAGATAATTTGAGAATTTTGTGAAATGCTCTTGTTTCGTTAATGCCCAATTTCTTAAAGGATAAAGTACCCTAATACAAATTATTTACATGCGATATATCCAACCAATTAAGCTGATAACAAGTGTGTCATTGTATTTAAAATAAGAAGTTGGTAACTACTTCCGGTTCAACCGGAAGTGTTTTGTAGGCGAAAATATTTGAAATTAATATGTCCAATGCTATAACTACCTATTCCAAAATTTTAGAGTTCCTTTTATAACATCATTAAGGCTAATAAACTTCGTGAAATATTCTGTATAACACGTTTACGTTTACCGGTGCGATATAACCTATTTTAAACAGAACATTCGTATTCGTATATTATTGCATTTTTAATTCTACGATTATTGGTTTTTGAGATATTGTCTGCATTAGCGATTAATAAGGATAGATTAATTCTTAAGTATCGTTATAAGAATGCTTGAAATTTAGTAATTTTAAATGGACAAAACTTGTGGTTATTTATGTTACACCCTATATCTGCAGAATACGCAATGTAATGTATCGTCAAACGTTTTGTACAATACAGTTTGTTTTCAAAACACGTTTTCTAGCCGAAAGAATTACTATTATACCGCCTAAAATATGTAATACCCCTTTCCGGCACTACGTTATGTACTAGCAGATAAACAACATAAGTACTTATAATGATCAGCAATATTGATAAAATATTAATCGTGAAGATAATAGCATTTTTTTTTGGTTTCTTAATGAAAAAATACTTTAAATTAACTTCATTTAGAGCAGAATTTCAAATCAATATGGTTAATGGTTTTGAAGCATTTTTAATACGAAACAAGAAAAGTCTTCAATGTATTGATTTTTCTTGTTTACGCTTGATGCTGCCATTCGTCAGCTTCTTCTAGGAAAAGAGTTTCTAAAAACCAGGATTTTAACAGAAAAAATGCTCAAAAATGCGCTTCTGATGAAACTCGAAAGGCATTTACAGAATAAACAACAACCTCGAGAGCTTGTTATCGACTTTTCTGTTTTATCAACTTATCTTTCTTTTTAAGAAAAAAGGAAAAAAAAAGTGAAAATAAACAGATAAACATAGCTGTACATTTACAAATACATTTTATCAGATAGTCTCATCCCCTAGTTAGTGTTTTGTCTAAATCAAAACGAAATCAAGTGTTCCTAGAGATTTAACTTAACAACAAACGAAAGAACTTAATCAATTTTTGTACCACAGCGTGCAAAGAAGTAATACGAACACAAAGAATATATATTAACATTCTGAGAAGAAAGTTGGTGCTTACCTCGCATTGTGACTCAACATGATGATATTTCTGCAACAATTGACTGCGTATCACTTTTAAACGCTCGAAATGCCAGATGTTTTTGGGAACGTAAAATACTCGTGGTGCAACTTGGAAGTTATTTTTGACAAAAATATAGAAAAGTACATAATGAATACATCAACATCTATTGATCTATGTCAAGACATTCACATTCCCAAAAAAAATTAATTAAATTTTTTAAATTTCATGTGATTAATAGCATAGCAAAAAGTAGCGATTTTTTGGTGTGTGATTTTAATTTGTTTCATAGTAAAGTGTATGGTAGGGTGTCAAGACGATGAAATTCAAGTAATATCTTTTTACACCAAATTATTTTTGGTGATGAATATTGGTAAACCTTTAGGATGAAAAGGAACAATGAACATATTTTTTTTTGATTACCAAAGTCTTCATTTTTAAAGAACAACAATCAACGTGTATTTATGGATAATATATTTTTTTAAGATGCGAAAGAAGACTGTTGCAATCTCAAATAGGTAATTTTAAGGGTGCGTCAAGCTGGCCCTTATACTTTTAACTTCTTAAAATTCGAAAATACCCATGTTGTGTGGTGGGTTATACTCTAAAGGTTTTATTTTGCGTTCATTCCTTTTCCGAGATAATCGAGAAACGGGAGAACGAGAATTGTGCTGCATTTTCGAGATATTTGACATTTTTCAGGTTTTGAACATTTCATATTGACGATGTTTTGTGCTTATTTTGTGGTATATTGTATATTTGGTTTAATGTTTGTTCCGTTTCTGAGATATTTGAGATTAAGTACTGGTAGGAATTAATATTTAGCAACCATCGCAATAATAATTTGCAGGCAAATCCAAAATTTCCTTATGGTTGCAAAGAATATTACGTCTTGATGTAGCGGCGGTTTGATGCTTTATCAACATAATCGAATATTTGCGATCGCAAAATTCAGATTTTTTTTATTATTTAATGGACAACAAGAATTTCCATAATTATGTGGTTATTAATCTAAGTAGGTCTTGTGTTATTTGAAGAAATTATAGCTATCCTTTCTGCCTATCTACCGGTATGACTGCGGATGGAAGTTGAATCACTTTGCTATGGGTTTCTTTTCCAGACTTTTCTTCACTTCTTTCTATCTTGTGCTAGTTTATCGATGTCTTTGTATTTTAGTCTTCTCGTTTTTACTGCATCCCTAACTCATTCTGCCATGATCTCTTTGGTCTTCCTCTTCTTTTCTTTATTGTCCTTGCTTATCTTGCTTTATTGACCTTCCTTACTATTTTGTCGCGATCATTCTCTTAATGTTCGCTAACAGTAGAAGTTGGTTTTCCTCCACTATCTGGTTTATTGGTTTTATGTTCAGATTATTTTTGAATGTTTTAGTTTTAATTCTGTCCAATTTTATCTTGCCCTTTGTGACGCTTTTTAGTGCGGGTTCAGGATTGCAATTAGTATGTATTGTATCTTAGGAATGAATGTTTTATGATATAACAATTTTGCTGCTGCTGTTTTTCTTGCTGCCTAAATTTCCCATACTAGAACCCATAGACTTGAACTTTTTTTACCTATCTTTCATTGTTTATGTTTATTTTGTGTTTCTCTCCACTGTTTTTGATGATTATTGTTTTCATCTTTTCAAAAATTATTTCTCAAAATGATTTTTTTAACTTTTGCTATAATCGCCATATCGTTGGTATAAGATGTTTCTGGAATTTCTACTTTATGCATCTTTCAGTAGCTAATTTCATATTTATATTTATTTTCTTTTTGCTTTATTTCTCTTAATTTTTCGTCCAATACTAGAAAGAATAATATTGGGTTTAAAATAGGCCCTTGTTCTAGACCTTTGATTGTTTTAAATATTTTCGCAGTTTCGCCTTACGTACTTTTTTGCCAAGCTATAATATGAATATGGCATCACGACCCCCTTTGTTTGTTGTAGTATCTTCTTTCTAGGACTTTTAAGTGCTTATATTTTTGCCGCACTGTTGAAAGGGTTGATTACTCTGTTTAAGCATCATAATTATTTATTATTGTTTTCATTATTTTTATTGCCGATTTTGGTAGTGCTCGTATTCGTTTGCTATGTTGTCATCTTCGAGCGATACATGTCCCAATTAAGTCGTCCAATTCCATTATTGTTATTTCTTCTGCTTCTTCTATTACTTCTGGTGTTTTATTTGTTTAATTAATGTTGTACCTTGGTGGTGGCTTCTTAAAATATTCCTTCCATCCTTCCATTATTTCTTCGTGTGGTACACTACGTCAATTTTTATCTTTTATGGTTTCTAGTGTTTTGTGTTTTGGTTTCTTTTTTGGACGTTTTTTGGTTATTTGTTATTTTCCCCTCACGATTTCTTCTTTTTTTCTTTTATTTTCTTAATGGTTATCCTTGAGGTTTTGTATTCTTTATATTTGGTTTTATTGTTCCTTTCTTAACCTTTTCAAGCCCACCTGTAGTTCCTTTATTATCCCTGCTACTTCTTTGATCTTCATAACTTTTCTACGCTAGCTAGGAATGTTATTTTTGTTTCTGAATTGTTAAGTGGGTGGCATTCTATTTTGTATCTGTTTTTTTCTTAGTTTTTTATTCTTTCCTGTTATCTACTTTTACTGTCATTAACATTAAATAGTGGTCACTTCCTACTTCCGGTTATCATTTTACTGTAAAGTCTCTTACTTTTGTCCATATTTGTTTATTTATTAGGAAGTGGTTTATTATGGACTTTGTATTCTCTATTTTTTTTCCAGAATTGAGTATTACCTAAAAATAGGAATTAATTTTCTAGGCGTAGGTCCCCATTGGTATTTTTTATCGTTTCCCGGTGTTTTTCTATACGCCACTGTACTCCTTGGTTTTGGTTTCCTACTTTTCTGTTTACGCAGTCTATTATGATTATTTTGTTACTGAAGAAATTACACGATGTGCATAAAATAAAAATTTGTTGTTAGGTATTTCAAATCGGCCTCGACCCTTTCCTGTTACATTACATCTAAGCATGTAGCATGTAAGCATAAAAATCGTAGACAATTTAGAATGGCAATTCTAGCGATAAAAGTAGAATTATACAAAGTAAGTAATTAGCGAATATATCGTTAAAAGAAACTACCATTTTTTTTTAATTACTTGGGTATCCTCTTCTTAGAGCAACAAAAAAAAAGATTATATTAATTAATAAATTTGTTGCAACAACTACGTTTATCAAATTATCGATATAATAGATGTCCGTTTATTAACTTACTTTGTGAAAAGTGAAATAAACTTTAGGAATTTTTCATTAGACATTAATTAATGTATTCTTCATCCAATTGTCCAATAAATCCGTCTAATGTATATAGTGTATACGAGAGTATGTGTTCATTGATATAATAAACAACTATTTATTAATGAATTATAAACTAGTTCGTTGGACCAATCAACAAATTGTCACAACAACGTAGTCTTTTATTGTATTTACCCACAAATCAGCACAAAATGAATAAAAAAACGACACTTTCATCAAATTTTCAAAAATCGCAGTGGCTGTTTAATATGGGCCCGTACCTCATTTTTAAATATCTCGAAAGTGGTACGAACACAAAACGAAATTTTTACGCGAAATTTAACCCATCCTAATTTTAACTTTGAGGAGAATAATGCGGATCCTTTCATCAAATTAACTTCTGTATTTAGAAGGATTGTAATTAAAGAAATGATGATAATCATACACTTCTTTTGCGAAACATGCGTATCCAAAAAATGCAGTTCTAATTTATTTGAACTTCCTTTTGTGTTATATGTCGTATGTTCTCTTTTTAGAAAACAGAAACTTATTCAGGTACATAATTTATCAAAGAAAAGCAATGCATGCTAAAGAAAAGAAAGAATCTTAGCCAGAAAAATAAGAAAAAATATCCGCATTACAGCAATAAGAAATACATAAGTGGGTACACAAGTAAAAGCTAGTATAAATCACTAAAATACTGACTCCTTTTGCCGATAACAAAAACATGTGCACTCTTTTGCTCTATCGTAGTGTCATTTTTACTGTAAGAAAGCTAACTTATTGTATATGTTTTTTCTTTTATGGTACATACAAAAAAGTGTTGTTATTGTAGTTTGAGAGCTTCGGTTTTTGATTGTGACCTCGTCTGAGATTTAGGGGTTGATATGTAATATCGTACTATAAACTTCTAAACTGGATGGAAAATAAAATAAGAAAGAAAATATATCCTCTAGTTATTATGTTTTGTGATTTGGAAGGAATGCATCTTCTTTGCCGTAACAAAATCATCCAGCATATTAAAATAACCTTGAACAGTAATTCTAACTAAGCTACATTTACAATCAATTGAAGCCATAACAAAATTTCCAATTTAATGGAGCAGTTCAAGTTAGTTAATACAAATTTCATTAGAATATGCACCATTCATAAAAGTGTATAAGGTTTTTGTGATAACCTCAAGAGCCTTTGTATATAAATTGTATCTGTAAAGTGTTCCATTGCTTTATATCCTAGTGGAATTCGAACAAACAAGCCTAACCAGTCTTTGAGGAGTCCCCTTAACGACTTCCGAGGTATTCAGCCTCACCGCAGTCTGTCCTGCTCGATCTTCGTCAAAAAGTGCACCTCTGAAGATAATTCCTTAGAAGCTGAGTAATGCGCGGATTTATTCCAATTTTGGTCATTTGGTAGATTAGGCCCTCATTCCAAAGAGAGTCGAATTCACACATTAAGTCTATAAAAATGGACTGCATTGTTCTACGGTTTTCCATTGCGTTTCTTCGTGATTCCGAGCAAATCAAAATCTGTTGATAGATCAGCTGTGAATCCAAATTGTTTGGTGAGGAATTAATCTTTTCCCACCAGCTCGGTATCTCGCGACCTTTAGCATGCACAAGAACAGGATTATGGGTATATAGTTTTCAGGAAGTCGACCATCTTTTCCAGGTTTGGGGAAGACCACCACATCAACATGTTTCCATCTGTCTGGGTAATACGACAGCTGTAAGATTTTATTGATTGTGCTCTTGATTATCTCCACTATTGTAGTTAGAAGATGTTTCAGCATTGTGTTTGTTGTTTGGTCTTCATCTGGTACCTTTCCACTGTTGACCCGATAACCGTCATGATCTCTTGCGCCAAATCAGCATTCATTCCGTCTGTTCCTGGATCAGTAAATGCCTTATCAATGTCCAAATACACTAAGCCATATCTACCAACCACTGGATGACATATTCCAGTCGTACTTAATACTATAACTATTGCTGACCATAGTTCCTCTATCAGTTTTTGAAACGACTCCTCCGCTTCCTTTATTATATGGTTTGTTGGCGCTCTATCTAGTAGATGTAGGGTATTCCTATGCTTCTTGACCGTATTTCTCTTACGTCTTATATCTTTAATTTCAGGCTCGAGTCTCATTTTTATCGTTAGACAGATGAGTTACTGTACTTTCATCATAACATTTTGTTATGCAGTTTGTTATATGTCCAATTTGCATGCAATCCGATATTCGAGCACACATAAATGGCCGCGATTCCCGACTTGAAGCCCTCCAGTTATCCCTTCTCTCAAGTCTGGTGCCTATATTCTTCCCCCTCCACGAGGAAAGGATTAATATATGTAACACTATCACATTTCTGGTTAGTACTATGTCTTAAAATATCCGGCCTGATGCCGTGGCAAACGTAAGTTGGCTGACCTGACGAGTGCACATAGATGTTGTCTTTCCAACCAGGTGAAACAGTTTAGTTCTGACAACATGACCTTATATCGGCGTGATGTGCTTCACATTTAAGTTTCCTGCCATGAGTATTGGTAAATTATCCGCTGTAAATATCGCTGGATAATCCTGTTCCCCAAAGCTACGCGTGGATATGCCAAGATAATCTTTAGCAATTCGTCATTCCTGGTTTCCAGGACAATGGCAACCGTTTCGAGGGAGTATAGAGAAGAGTGTTTAATCTGCCAATGTATAGTGCCTGTCTAAACACTGTAATTTGTAATTGTAATTTGAGAGATCAAACTTGCCTTCTAGTTTTGTCCAGGTTTCTTAGAGCAGCATGACATCAATGGTATATCAGTCCAAGTTCTCCAAAACTTCCATCCGCTTATTTGTTATATTATATTTGAGTATGCGAGTTTGCGGAGATTTGCATTTGAAGTGATGCTTGCTTGCATCTTTAAATTTGAGGTTTGTTCCAACAGAAATCACAAATTAGTCAGATACGATTTGATTAGTTGAAAAAAAACTGCTTTTTAACTGAAATCACAGTATATGATTGGATCTCGCTAGTTTGTGATTTGTGTCGAAACAATGCTTTGATTTTAAGGTACAGGTTGTATCACTTTGTTAATATTCCATCTGATAGATTGTGCTAGGATCTAATTGGTTGTTAATGAAGATATGAGACCAACGCAATAACTATGTTTGTTACGGCAAAAATAAAACCTATTAACGGCTTAAATAATAATGTATAAAAAAAATATGTTTTTAGTGACATTTTATGTAGTTTTATATTGGAGAACCGACTAAATGATCAAATATAAGCTACTACTTCTTCCAAAAAGAAAATTATACGCAATATATTCAATATTTAATACATATGACACCAGATACCAGTATAGACTTTTCTTCTTCTATTCTTACTACAACCGAGACACAAGAATCAAATTTGCTGTCCAAAACAAACTTTGCTGTTTTATCACTTTTCACTAAAAAGGCAACTAAGTGACCTCGAAGGATTTCCATGCTGTGTCTATTTCTTAAGTTCAGGTACATTAAATATATTGCATATTTTCAGAGAAACAAATCAAAATTTTAAGTGAAAACTTGAGAATGATTCTAGAAATTAGAAATTAGCGACAAATTATATCAAAGAAACAAAAACGAGCTCTAATCTCATGTTGTTCAATCTGACGAAGGTAACAAACCTTGCCCTTGAAGATACGGCTGGATTTTCTGCAAAATTAAAAGTCTATTCAAGCCCTCCTACTTGTCACAAAAGGAAACATCTTTAATCTTTTTTTATAGACACGATTAGAACCAAGAGAAATATGAAAAATAAAAAAACAGGTTAAGTAAACAATGAAGTTTATATTATACTATACAGTAGTTCTTCTATTTTTGAAAAGAAGTATCAAGAAATAGATAGTTGTTTAGGAAACGGCTGTACATATAAGATAACCTTCACAAAAACTATAAAACGATAATACCCCGAAGCAATATTTTTGTTAAAATATATAACACATACACCATTAGAAAAATTGACAAAAAAAATCCTATCAACAAAAACATTCAAAATTCTTTGTACAGTACATTCAAAAATTATGTAACGATAGAAACACCGTACAGATAAGGTATGAAAAACATAAACGACTCAGTCATATCAAAACAATCAAAATGTATGCAAATTATCCTTGTTAGAATTACGTACCTTAATAAACGGGTAATATAGTCTGGCCAATTATCGGGGAACATAACCAAGAAGAAGCCGACGGCTATGAGAATCATGCCTGCCAACTTCATGCCCTCGAACTGGGCGCCGTAGAGAACAACATCAAGTGCTGAAAATATATTGGAAAGATTGACATTTTATCGTTGGTAATCGTTTGTCAAGTAGTAATAATACCAACTCACCAGCTGAAACTGGCACAGCTGTAATCAGTCCTAGTGTAATGAAGAGGTCATAGGTAAGTGCTACACTGAAGTTACCAAGTAGATTAGCAACTGGAAGCAAATTTGTGATAAAAAAATGAATCTTCGAATAAACAATATGTTTTTACCCAAGGATAACGAACTGGCTGCTAACAACGCGGGCCAAGGCAATCTTTCCCAGTGTAACGTTTCGATCCCGGTCAGAAACAGGGCCAGGCACAGCGGCCACAGTAAGGCAGCGTTCAGCATTCCGATCAAAGAAAAAAACAGCGCCACCTGGCCATAAGTTGCGTCCCCGATTATCTTCTTGAAGAGAACCTTGTACACAGCGGAAGCGGCGGCTGCTGAAGCCGCGAGGACCACGCCACCTAATGTTGGACTTCCGGTAATGCCGTCCATATAGGCCAACAGAGCAACGCCAGTATCACATAGTATCACAGCCATGATCTACGAAGGGTTGGTTTGGAAAAAAGCATGTTTTGTAATCGTGTTTAGGCATAACGATGTTTGGTCATTAATTTATAAATGCATTTACCCTTATTCCAACAAATTGCTCGTGTAATATGACCCACGATAGAAGATAGACACTAGAAACGTTCGTAGCGAAGAGTGCCATGACATCTGTTGCTAATAGGATCCTTAAAGACCTTATGTACATATAATTGGTACCAACCCATAACAGACAAAAGAAACTACACCTCGTCAAAAAGCGTACTGTAAAAAAACACTTTACGATCTCAAATAAGAGCAGATTTGACGCATACCTGCAGTAAAACCTTTCTCTCTAAAGTCTCTAATACTCTCCGATAAAATATCCGAAGGTGATTCACATCTTCTAATCCCAAGCCTGCTGATGAAGTACAACGGAAAGAATAGCATTGTCCAATTGGTGACGAACCACGTCGTGAAGAATGGGGCTTTATATGTGGCGCTCTGAAAGGAAATGTTGCACGGAAAATAAGGTGAAGTTGAGTGCGATAAACGAGGGTAAAATGGTATGAAATTGCATGTTTCCCGTATGCATAATTCATATGTTATAACGTGTTAACTTGGATGCAGTATTGGACGCAGTTATGAAGGTTTAAAGGAGGTTGAAATACAGAATTAATTGTGAAGCTGATATAACATGAAATGTATTTTTGCTTTTAAAGAGTGGTCCATTGCTTCATGTATTGACACATTTTTTATATAAAACTATAATCTAAACTATATTCTTTTCATGGACACATGTTGAATTATTGGAATTTTAATTCTCTTAGCAGGGCATGCTTCGTCTCTGGTTAAAACTTATTATAGAAAGTATATTTTATTCCAAATATCTTTAAAAGTCTTCGAAATACTAAATTTAAGTGAAAAATGACTTCATCGCCATTAATTTACTGATTTTGATCTAAACATACAACTTTTCAAAATTTATCAAGGCATATCTTGACTTTGATAACTGACAATTCTTGTACCTGTCATGCAAAAACTTTTCGAAACACATCACTTTCGGCACACCACAATCTATAATGACGATAAAATTCAACGTTAAATAGTGATAACTGTATAGATTAGAAGCAGAGGATGGCGCAAGCTCTTGGTAGTAGCAAGTCGTGTAACGAATGCCATAAAAAGTGCGGAAAAGGTAAGGTACCGGAAGAAATCTTGAACGAACTTGAGGCTGCTTTGGAGAAACTTGAAAAATCTACCCATATGTCGTTGCTGAAGAAATATCTTACGAGAGATGTATTCGAAGAGTTGAAACATCTTCAAACGCCATTAGGAGCAACACTATGGGATTGTATACGATCTGGGGTGATAAATTTAGATTCTGGCATCGGAGTTTACGCGGCCGACGCGCAATGCTATACTGTGTTTGATCTGCTGTTCGATAGGATTATAGAAGATTACCACTTGGGATTTAAGAGGACCGATAAGCATCCTCCAAGTGATTGGGGTAACGTTAAGACCCTGGGAAATGTGGATCCAACCTCAAGTTACGTGGTTTCGACTAGAGTAAGGTGTGGGAGGTCTTTAGAAGGATATCCCTTTAATCCAAAGCTTACCGAGACTCAATATAAACAAATGGAGACTAAAGTATCCGGAGTTCTGCGCGAATTAAAAGGTGAACATAAAGGAATTTACTATCCTCTAACTGCGATGTCTAAAGACATCAAGCAGAAGCTCATCGAAGACCATTTTCTGTTCAAAGAAGGAGACAGATTCCTAGAGGCAGCAAATGCTAACAGATTCTGGCCCAATAGCCGAGGAATCTTTTATAATAACAATAAAACTTTCCTAGTCTGGGTAAACGAGGAAGACCATATGAGAATCATATCGATGCAAAATGGCGGAGATCTAGGAATGGTATACGCTAGACTAGTTGAAGGCGTTAGACAGTTGGAGAAGAAATTAAAATTTAGCCGTAGTAATCGACTAGGTTACTTGACTTTCTGCCCTACAAACTTGGGAACCACCGTAAGAGCTTCAGTGCTTATGAAATTACCCAAACTATCTTCGGATAAAGAAAAAATGGCTAGTATTGCCGCGAGTTACAATTTGCAAGTTAGAGGATCAAGTGGCGAGCATTCTGACGCCAAAGGTGGATTGTACGATATATCGAATAAACGTAGAATAGGTGTGACAGAATATCAAGCTGTAAAGGAGATGCACGACGGTATAATTGAGCTAATAAATATTGAGAAATCCATGAAGTAAGTTAGTACTTTTTTTTCCTCTAATTTTTAAGCACTCCTAAACAATTGATGAAATATTCAATGCCATCCTAAAGTTGCATTAACAGTTTTTCATGTACAATACAGACAGACGTCATAACTTTCCCCTCTTATTTCAATCACGGTTTTCATAATACAAACTTCCACCTGGTAGAAGTCAGCAGATGACGTTTGACCCATACCATAAACCTATATTTTACGTCGTTATTATCTCCCTTTCCTTCAATAAAGAGCGTTCTTATCTATCTCTGGAGTATCCTAACGTTGTATCTTTTATGAACTCACCGGGTTTGCTGTACAAGGATTTCTCAGCTCAAATTATTATTTCTAGGGGTAGGAAATATGTGTTTGGTAATCGTTTTTTTTTTTCAAATATTAAAATGATTAAAGGGTTGATTGGATTTTCTTTTGCATTAAGTTGAAGATTTGCCTGTATTAGTGGCGATGTAAAAAAATTGCTATATTGCAAATTACTTACATAATGCTTATGAAGTGCAGTCATATTCAAACCAGTCGTGTCGTCCGGTAATAAAACTGGATCATCATGGTCCAGTGGTCTTCTGAGGTATAGATATTTGATACAATGTGTTGCCCCGACCCAGGAGGCTGTCACGCAGACCGTTACCCAGATACCAAAATAGATCTACGCAAATAAAATTAACGGATTTATTCCAAAACGCTGCTGTATATCACGTCATATATCATTCAAAAACTAAATCAAAAGTTCCCATTTGCAAACAAACTAATAAATTGACGCTATCTTATGACAAACGGTTTATAAACACGCGCCTTCCAGATGTTTTTACCAAGATTTCAAGAGATTTTTTTTTAAGGGGAAAACACCTGGTTCAACGTTTGCCACAAACGCCTAACTTTATCGATAACCAACAGATGTTACTTTCTTGACGAATATGAGTTTGAGGGTTGCGTTTACCCCTTTATGTTAATCAAGTCACGATTTGCATGTGTGGAATGTGGAATTGGGTTGTAGAATGTTGTTTTCGTGGAAGTTATCGAATTTTTTCTTTTGTCGGTTGCATGCTATTGAAAATGTAAGAGAAAACGATTTCAAACACGTACGATCCAAGTGAGTTGATTCTGATTCTATTGGCGTTTTAAATTTCGCAAAAATTACAAAAAGGAAAAAAGAAACTTATTATGGATCTTATTTTGCCAGACCTCGCTGCTTTGAACTTCAATGTTTATATCCGTCTATGTAAGCTACTGTTTTAAAAAATAAAGGTCTACTTGGAAAACCTTATTGTATGCGTATTTACCGCACGCTAATGCCAAGATTAGCACGCAAAAAGGAGATTTAGTTTAAAAGATCGTTTTCAGAGATGCCCTTTTTTCCTTCTCTATTATTTTAGACAAGCCACTTGATTTTATCGTTTGCAATGTTGAGATATCCGGAGTGGTTTTTTGGTAGATGCGAATACAATACAAGAGAAGTTAAGTCTTTTGCAATACAAAATAAAGATATCTAAGCAATTTTTGAATGATTTTAGCGTTTAATAAAAAGAATGGTTATTATCAGCGCGCCCGGATTTCATCATCGACAAGGTGGATAACTTTTGCATTTGAGTAGATAGAGAGATAGGTAAATTAGCAAAAAAGCAAAAAAGGTAGGAGGCAATGGCTTATCAAGAGTCTATTTTCAAATATTACTTCTCATGATCAACTTAGTTAAAATAATAAAAAAAAAAACAACCTGCTAATCTGTTTTAATTAACTAAGGGATTAAGTTGCGGTTTGAACTAATTTTCGTGGCAATTTAAATACTTTTATTAGCACATAATAAACCCAATTTAAGTTTTGCAAATTTTTAGAAACCTATTGTAATCTCAAAATTTTAAATGGTGGATGTATTACTATTACATGCTTTATAAACGTCTTCAAAATTTAAAAAAAAAAACCACAAAAATTTGAAAGCTTAAATTGGTTTTATTAAGTGTTAAATAAAAGCATTTAAATTGCGTTCAAACCGCAACTCAATCCCTTAATTAATAAAAAAGTTGCGCCAAGTAAATGAAATTGAAACAAGTAATATTTGAAAGTGGATTCTTAATATTTCCCTCAAATACTGAAGTTATCCATGTTGTCCCTACTCAATCCGAGGATATCCGGGTATACCATCGTCAATTGCTGTAGTTTTATATCGCCATCTCTATTGTTTTTGGTGATATATTTTCAAAACTGTAAAATATCTGCAAAATTTCCCAAACATTATTCGCATAGATACCTTCTTAGCTGATTTCGAGCACAACGATCCTGAACAGGACTTAAGCTTGCCGCTTATACCGCTGGATGTTGTAGTTTGTTGCTGTTGCTCGTTGGTTGCTTCCGGTTGACTGCTGCTGACCGAATCCGTATGGGAAAAAGGTCCATTGGCGACCCCCTCTTCGGTGACCAAAACGCTTGGCGCTCGATTCCTTCTAGGGTTGAAGATGGTCGGGATATCGCTTTCCTTGGTCATTGTTCGGGGACGTGAACGGCCCGATATCGCGTTGACATTCTTAGTAAGGCAATTTTCGACATTTGCACCGGTTGAATATAGTAGGTACTTCCTCTTTTGGAGTAACTGGCAGTTGTAATAGTTGCGATTTATTTGAGGACTATCCAGAAGAGATTCTAAAAGAAATGGGAAAGAAAAAGAGGTGAATGCCGAGGAGAATCGTTTTAGATTCGTAGATTTATAAAAATAGATTAGGTTTTATTAAACTCGCCGGATTTAATGCAGAAGCTATTAACACGAACAGATATTCTTACTAACACAGTTAGCTTTTCGAAGTCATAGGATTGAGAATATGCCTCCTACTGTATCTAATTTTATATTCCAGTATCCAGAATTTCTCGCTACCCTCAAAACTCGACTCCTTTCGACTCATACAGCGAGTCTTGTTCTTTGTCATCTTTGTTGAATTTTACGTCTGTTACACGTCGAGAGTGGGAAGATCGTTAATTGTTTCCTTCCCGGCATCGTTTTTCGCAACTAATTATTAACATTACGACGGTTACAACGGCTAAAATCGATAGAGGTTGGCGAATGTGTTTTGTTCAAGCCGAAGGGTGAATAAAATTACCCTCGGGTGGTAATTATTTTTTTTACAACCGCGAGCTACAGAAATGCTTATAAATGTGGCTGCTCATGTAATTAATCGTAGATTAGACTTAGATTTAAATTGGATAGGCTTAAATAAAGTTTATTATGGCAATGTTGGATGAAGTTTTGTGTATTCTTTAGGGAATTTTTGTTAATAAATGTAGCACTTTATCTACATAATTTTAAAGATAACTTGGAATTAGTTCTGAAGCCATTGCTATTGCTGACAATTAAAGTATTAATTTCATGGGTAATGAAGTCCTATAAAATCCTAAGAACCTGTGTTGCCGATACCTAACGGACGATCCATACGCATCAATTTTCATGATTTTCATGATAGGTAACTAAGAATAACTTTCGTCTCTTCGCGAATCAAACCCACTAAACCAAGACCTCAATTAACGTCAACCTTTGTTCATTTCGTTCACGTGTGCATTAAATGTTAAACTTAACAGGAATTTCATATTTGATGACTACTTCATTATTTAAGGAATCACGTCCAATTGAAATCGATCATATGCTGTCGAAGGTCAAGTTTATTATGGCATCTATACGCGAAATCAATATGAATAGATATTATTTATGTAAAGCTACTATTGTAGAGGCGTGTTGTTTCCACGACACGAGTTTGCAATTATTTTAGGGTTTGCAAACAATACATTCAGATCTACAGTCTTTAAATAGTTTAAAAGTAAATGAAAGAGAAACTTTTTATATTTAAAGTACTCTTCACTACATAAAAGTTATCTTAAAGCGTAACTAATGTAACCTGTATGAGAAGGGTTTCATACAGTCTGCTTTGGAGTGAGATTCCAAGATTTAGTTGAATATACAGACTTGAAAGGCTTTGGAATATCTAAATCTTTTGGATACTCCAAAATTCCTCTTAATGCTTTAAATGTAACGTTCATTGGACGTTCTCTTACATTTCTTTTGGATAAAGTGAACACACTGTAGATCGAAAGGATATAACAAATTTCTTAAATTCAAGTTCTGTTGTCGTTTGAATGTACAAGACATGAAAGGTTTCCAATAAAAGTAAATATATTCAGACGCATCAAAATAATATATGATTTAACATAATTCCGTTATCTGTAACACTCGTATAGAGGCAATATATGGAAGACAGCCCGATATAAGGACTATAAATCAACATTTTAGCACGAGCGGCCGAAGCATAGAACACCTTTCTAACCGTTTCTAAGTTATAAATCAATTCAACAATGTTATCGGATTAGGCTTTTAGCTAAAATTAGGCGAATATATTGCCTCATCTGAAGATTGGATTAGATGAGATATATGGATTTCCTGATTCATTTTGTTGTTTTTTTATCTCCAATAAGAAAAAAAAAAAGTATAAAGAAGAGACTTTAGGTGTACAGCAATTGGATTAACAAATCTGTGTCTGGTCGCAACTAACCTGGATCCTTGCCAATACTTCTACTCTTCGAATTACTTTCTAAGTCATATTGAATAGTATTAAGATGTAATGCTAATAGTTCCGTGACTAGAAGACTCCGCGAAGCTCTTCCGTGTCAAACGCGACTAATTTTTCGAGCGAAACGAGGGGGTAAAACGTGACCGACTAACCCCTAACCGTTCTCATTGATCACTGAGTTTTGCTCCCTCAAAATCGTCATTAGTCGTTATTTTCCACCATTGCGCCTGCTCTCGCCGTAGAAACGTACGTCTCTGTTCATCTCCTCTTCCTTAATGCGTTAGTAGAATGAGGTGGCTATATGGCTTTTGCGAGTTTATACCACCCCCAAAAAAGAGAAAGAGGAAAAACGTAAAATTGAGGCTATTAATGGATCTAAGAGAAATTAAAACTGTGATCGTAAACTGAATGGTATAGAAATAGAGAAGGTGGAGGTGTTGGCGGAATAGGCGTAAATAGGCGAAAATGAGGGAAAAAAATCATTACATTTTAACAGTTTTATTGTCACAAAATTAATTTTACACTAATTAAACGAGTTGTATACATTCGAAATCCAAAATGTATCATTTCAAGTTTTAGCAGCCCCAACTGTATAATAATAATCATAGAAAAGTAGTCTCAGAAACACATTGCGGAAGGTATAAATTAAAATCTTAATATCTTGTTTGTCCATTAAACAAACAGAAACAAATTAAATTTATTGAAATTCTCGTTTTCGTGACTAGTCATAAACCAGAAATTTGTATAATAGATAAGTAGTATGAAATTTACCCGTTTAATGCTCTTATTGATTATTTGTAATTGTTATATGATTAATTCATTTGAAAGTTAGCTATTTTCTTCAATCAATCAAATTGAATTGATTTAAAAACTCCTTCAAAATTGCAACATTTTTGTGCGAAGGAAACTTGTATGTAAAGCAACTCATTCAAAATCCCTACTATTTGTACCATTAACCTTAACTGACGTCAACACCTATCCACTAACTAGTTTATCTTCGATGCCTGCGTGCCAGTTAATAATCCAGAAATTTTGCACTGATGTAATTGCTAATTTCCTTTAATAACCACAAAATAAGGAATTTACATGCCTAAATACTACTTTACTATATAAAATAATACGATTTTAACGAAATGGTAAGTTTACTATTACGTTCAATTTAAATATCGTGTGTATAACCTCCTTTTCACATTTTAGATGCAATTTATGTTATTATTCAGTCGACAAGGCAAGCTGCGCCTTCAGAAATGGTACGTAGCCCACCCTGATAAGCTTAAAAAGAAAATTACGAGGGAGTTGATCACAACGATCTTGGCACGAAAGCCTAAAATGTGCAGCTTTCTTGAGTGGAGAGATCTAAAAATCGTCTACAAGCGGTATATTCTTAATACATAATTGATCTTGAATAAGTTTGTTAAAGCTTTGTTTGCTCCCCTTTTAGATATGCAAGTTTATATTTTTGCTGTGCAATTGAACAGGAGGATAATGAATTGTTGACATTAGAGGTTATACATCGCTATGTTGAATTGCTCGACAAATATTTTGGAAGTGTGCGTATAATTAATGCTATCCTTTTTAGAAAATATGCAATGTTTGGTTTATTTATTATAGGTGTGCGAGTTGGATATTATATTTAATTTCGAGAAAGCCTACTTTATATTAGACGAATTGCTTTTGGGTGGGGAGATACAAGAAACGAGCAAGAAAAATGTACTCAAAGCTATTGCAGCTCAGGATTTATTACAAGAGGTTAGTAATGGTGATACAGCTATTGATTTGTAATATTTTGTTTTAATTTTATTGGCCATAAAATTTTTAATTGGTAAACATGCAGAATCGGTACCTGAAACTTCGTTTAGTAAAAAAAATTACATTGTTGTCAGATGTGTATTCATCTATATCTACCCTTGGGTTGTATCTTTTTCTTGCAGCTCTCTTGTTTAATAAATTAAAATATTTGTTGCCTTCTTTTTGTTCATTGCATATTGCAGAGCTAAAATTTTTATAATGTGATACATCACAAAAACAAATAAATGTACAACAAATGGAAGAATTCGAAAGTTAAAGACTAAACTGGTTTTGTAGACTAACAAAAAAGGAAATTGCTAAAGGAGGGGGCACTGATATGATATATTTATTTGTTGCATTTATCCATATTTGATTTTTACAAATTTTAAGTTTTTGGGTAAATGCCAGTAAATGCAGAAATATTTTCATCGTTGCTATAAAATAGCCCAGGTTTCCTTTATTTCTTCGCATATTCTAAAATCTAAAATGCTTATGTAGCGAGCTTTTATTTGAAGCTTATATAGTTGCAAGTTCGGAAAAATTTTAAAAAAGATCTGTGTATACATAAAACGGACAAAAAATAAAAGTGCTTAGAAAAGACATGTTTTAATTCAAAGACATTTGTGGCCAATCGTAGATAATAGTGCTAATAAGAAATGAGAAACTGTGTTTCAGTGTTCCAGTGCCACAATATTCGAGTACGTGATTTAGAAAAATGAGAAATGACAAAAAAAAAACAATATGCAAATTCCATGAAATAAAGATTTGACAACAGGAT
>CACRWG010004413.1:0-41898 GCA_902654985.2 Oryctes borbonicus
CGTGAACGTTTTTCTACACTGGTAGGCTTGCCACGTGCCATTTTGAAGTAAATTTTCTTAAAACTTTCGCGCAAAAACGACAGATGCACACCAACACACGTTTAACAGTAAAACGAAGCAAATTTATATCTTTACGCCTGTGATAAATAAACAAGAGTGATACTATGGTATATTTCCTAAATATATTGTTCGTTAATAATCCCCAAACGACCCGTTTCAAAAGAACAGTACTTCCTTGGAATGATAATAAAAGGGACTTTATTGTGGTTGTCGCAATATTTCTACTTTACATAATAATTTATGGCTTTAGCCCCTTAGAAAAGAGTGTAAGCTTAATATTTTTCTAATTTTATGTATTAATAATTGTATACAGTGTGATATAATAGATTTTTATTGTATGACCGAACTTCACTGAACGGCAGTGTATATGTTACAATATCTTTTCTACCAAGCTCTTCTTTCTGCGACACCTCTTCAAAGACGATTTACACTTGATTTAACTCGTAGAAGCATCGATAAATTGGATGGTTTCAAATTGATTGATCGAATGGTAATGTTGGAGCAGGCTTTCAAATGCCATATAATGGACTTCTATTCTTTTGTTGCATCAACTGAGGATACCGCCTTTACATTGGTCGTTAAGTAGAATAGTTAAAAAATTTTTCGGGAAAAATCAGGTGTATCGAAATGTTCTACAGTTTAACTTTCGCCACTACCAGCGAAATCATTGTTGTTTTCCTGTTGAATTGATTGAATTGAATGTGATGCAGCTTTTTAGAATTAAGCCTAAATATCTAGAAAACCTACACCACACCTGACAAACTTTGAAAGTTTACCAATAAATAATACAGCAGCCAATCTCGGTGATTGTTACTTTAAATAGTTAAGCTGGGTTGGTTTATGACCTCGCCTCCAAGTTTGGGGTCCGTCGTTACTTAGAGAAATATGAGTTGAAAACAAGATATTATATTATATAGATTATATCAACAAATTTATTCATTTTTAGTCGATTTAGACGATTTCAGACCGTTTTCCGTCAAGGATAAAAGTTAAGATTCTCCGTAAAGTCAAAACTAAAATCATTTTGTTCATCTTGTCATCATTCTACCTCATCAGATCTTTTACTACTCGCTATATCCGTTCCTAACCATTTTTTTTCCTGTTTTGCGATTATAACAATTTTTTATTTCAAGCTGTCGAGAGCTCTTCTTGTTATTGGCGCTGAATCTATACACTTCACCATGATAAACTACTATAGACGCGAGCTGGATATGCCGCCGCCACTACTACCGCCGCATGGCGACGCTTGAGATGCCGACGGCGACGCTAGTCTGATGGAGGTGGCAAAAGGACCAGCTACCTCCTTGGTGTGAGCTTGGCGCCAGCGGAACGCCGCCGAAATGTTTCTTTTCGGGAAGATGTGCGGAAATCTGATGGGATGGAGATGTTATTTTTTTACATTTCGGTTCTGTTAACGGGGGATGGGAGATTACGGAATAGAAGGAACGCTCGTTGAAACTGGATAGTTGTTGTTTTTGTCGATGTTATTATGGTAGTAGATGCGTGTAGTAATGGTTGAATGCGAAGCGAAAGGCAATATACATTAGGGTTGAATGGAATGGCAGATGAATATTTCAAGTAATATAAGTATTAAAGATTTCCTGAGGGGGATGGGTACAATTTTGTTTTCCAAGAATTAGCAGAATAAATTTGTGTTAATAGTGAAGTGTTGTTCTTGACGTAAAATTAACAAGAGAAAGTACTGAAGTTGAAAGAATTAATTTAAGAGATTGTTTAATACAATTACTTTATTAAAAATGGTGACTTAACCAACAAGGTACAAGAGTAGATGCAAATAGGGTTGAATTCAAGAAAGTTTTTAGAGTAAACCTACTTTATATTGTTGAATATTGTTGTAGGCAAGAAAGCAATAAAGACCAAGATGATATAATAAATATGTGTGTTAACAAAAATAACGCATATAGTAAACTTATTTCTCAACATCAGCAGACTTAGATCAGCGAGATTTTAAGCCATTCAAACTTATAGGATTTCTCGAATTTGATGGGAACCGCTTTCCCCCAAAGCATTTTTTCAAGTTTGAAAAAAAGAAAGATGGGGCATCACTTCGTACCGTAATTGAATTACGTTTATTATGATGGTACAAAATTTTTCTTTGCCAGGAAGGCCTCTTTTCTCATTAGTTCAGCCGCAACCTACAAGGTACAGGAGTAGATGCAAATAGGGTTGAGTTCAAGAAAGTTTTTAGAGTAAACCTGATTTATATTGTTGAATATTGTTGTAGGCAAGAAAGCAATAAATACCAAGATGATATAATAAATATGTGTGTTAACAAAAACAACGCATATAGTAAACTTATTTCTTGACATCAGCAGACTTAGATTAGCTAAATTTTAAGCCATTGAAACTTATAGGATTTCTCGAATTTGATGGGAATCGTTTTCCCCCAAAGCAATTTTTAAAGTTTGAAAAAAATAAAGGAGATGGGGCATCACTTCGTACCGTAGTTGAATTAGGTTTATTATGATGGTAACAAATTTTTCTTCGCCAGGAAGGGCTCTTTTCTCTTTAGTTCAGTGTCGAATCGGTCCAACAAATCCGAGTGATTGACATTCCCTTCTCGAAATACTCAAGTAAGATTGTCTATTGTGAACCCTTAACTTTTCCCGCGATTGGAACTCTTCTGCCTTCCTTTGGTGCAATCCATTTTACCGAGTCACCTTTGGTTTCTTACGTGTGAACTCACTCTTAGTACGCTTAAACATGTCCAAACATTATTTTGAAGCTAGCACGGCTATGTTTTATATTAGCGATTTCTTTAATCCTCACGAGACGATATTATAAACTTTATTAATTATATCGCCCACAGTCACCTCAATGGGACCATCTGGCCGCTTCTAATTAGACACGGATGTTCCACCACGCTAAAATTTATTAAATCAGTATCTGATGGTAGTCGTCGAAGTCAATTGCAGATCATAAAATATAAATCATCTCAACGTTCAGAGCATTACATAATGCTCCTCCAAGAAATACAATGAGTGAAAAGCCAAATACTTTTCAAGTGTTTCCTGAATAGCTTATTGTTAGAAGTTATAATGTAGCTGAGCAACGAGAATTCAGAATTATGACCACTGTAGCTATATTCGTCTGAATAAAATTATCTATAAATATCCCGGGTAAGAACATGTAAAACAAAAACAGTTGCAATACGCAAATGATGGCAATAGTCTTTACATGATTCACGGTATGGTAAACCAAGCATGGCGCGAATTACCCGTTTCTGTAATAATAGTATCTCGTTTATATTCAATGGAGTTCTTCAAAAGAATAAACCATACAATATTATAGATTGAAAATATGCGAAGCAGATAATTTACATGTTTATGTAGTTTCCAAAGGCAGATAATGATGTAGTGGAGGGCCGCGCACAACGATTCGACTTCCTCTTGTATTTCCTTGCATATTATGTACGTACATTGTATTGTGCAACGAAAATACACGAGTTAGTTCGTTGTCGCAGATTGTAGGTGCTCTGTCCATATCAGATTTCTAGCAGCTATAAAACCTAATAGTTTGCAGCTAGTGAGTTATTATTAACTTGAATATGTATACCTCGCCGGTAGCCAAAGAGCGCGATATTCCGAGTAATTTTTGGCGGCGACCACACCCGAGACCAAGGAACAACCCAAACGGTTGTTTTTTCATGGTTAATCGGCTCCAAAGAAAGCCAAAACTATTTTATCGGTCCACAACGTAATGCATGTTAATTACCTCGAATGGGGCAAAACTATTAATAGCGAGCACTATGCCAACCTATTGGATCGAAACAAAAATGTCCGAGGAAAGGAGTTCTATTTCATAAAGATAATACCCTCGTGCACATTTGTATCATTTTCATAGCAAAATTCCATGAGTTAGGGTACGAATTGCTTTCACACCCACCATATTTGCTAGACTTAGCCTCCAGAGATTATTTCCTATTTCCGAATATGAAGAAATGGCCCAGTGGAAAAAGATTTGGCTCAAACGATGACGTGATTGCAGAAACGAACGATTCTTTTGCTAGGTTGGAGGAATTGTATTTTTTAGATGAAATACAAAAGATAGAAAAATGTCGGACTAAGTGTATCATATTTTCAAGATACTTTAAAATATCACGAAACCAAGAACTTCCATTGCTCAAAACGTGCAAAAATAAAGCTTTGAAAGCTTTACGTAACGATAAGTTTCAAAGATGTAGCTTGATTATTTTCTTTCTTAGTTTATCCTGTTTTCTCTTGTTGAGTATTTTTCTTAATAAATGGTTTTTTATTTGTGTATGTGTATCTTTTAACCTTGGGTAACATGGGGAATTGTTTAATTTAGCTTTTTCTGAATGATCAGTCTTCATCTTCCTCCAACCCTGCTTTATCATTATTTGAAGAAGAAACCTTAGGTTCTGTGATTAAGGTAGTCAGGAAAGCATTCGTTAATGTCACACATAGCTAGCTTTCGCCGCGAGAGCTGCGATTTTTTTTCCCGAATTTGAGCTAAATGACTGACTTGGATTGGATATAACGGCCACAGATGCTCCTTTATAAACTTCTAGCAGTTTTATGTATGGCCTGCTATTGCAAGTGTGATCATCGTCCCTCGTCCCCTTTTTCCCTTTTCTATTTAGAAAATTGACTGGAGCGTAGCAATGTTTTGACGCCTAACATTCTTTAAATGAGGATTCTTTAATTTTTTAATCATTTTAATTAATTTAATTTAATTAATCAAACGCGGATTCAATTAGTAACTGACCTTAAAAAAGTAATAAAAATAAATGAAAAACAAATGAAAGACAAATGAAAGACAAATGAAAGACAAATGAAAGACAAATGAAAGACAAATGAAAGACAAATGAAAGACAAATGAAGGACAAATGAAAGACAAAATGAAAGACAAATAAGATATCAATCTATACGACTATGAAAGCAAGTATAGAAAATTATATTTGGTAGTTTTCCTTGCTAATTTCAGACTTACAAGTAAAGGTGGATATTGAGCTATTATTTTGGCGAAATTAATATTTTGCACATAATTTTTTCGGATAAGTATATATAAAGTATTCCCGAAAAAGGTACAAATAGGATCCAACGTGAATAAATAATTTAAACTAGCTAGTTATAGCATTTTTTAAAATATTTCTTATCTCAACTTTTATTATTATTGAAGATGGTGTAGTTAAATATAAATTAAAAAAAAAACAAGTAAATTTTATGTTTTTATACCTCTACCGTCATCTACTGTCGAAGTGCTATATTAAACACCAACCTAATAGATTCCCATACAACCTATTATCCGCTGCAATGTAACTATCATGCCACAGATAGCAGCACAGCCTTCAAAATTTGATATCGATGTAATCTATTGCTAATTGTAATTTTCAAATATGAAAAAAAATTTTCCTTTTGTTCGATTAAGCTTATTTTAAATATTTTATTGCAGATATTTTCAAGCATAATCGTCGTAATTATTTAGAAAATAGTATCGATATTCGAGTAACTCTCCCACCAACGAGAAAGTATAACGGGATTTAAATACAAATCCCATACTTTATACTGTACATGTTTACCTTGGTTTGGTAAAAGTTAATCGGGTATCCGCAAGAAGTTAACAATGTAAATTAAAAGAAGGTGTTGTATCTGTAAGAATATTCTTGTAAATAGTGTACAGTTTGTAAATTAAAAAAAAATGTTTGTAAATTGAAAAATAAAGTTGTAATTTGTTAGTTTGGTGTGTTATACTTTCTTTGGGTAAGTTAAAGAATACTGATTAGAGCGGGGAATGCTGTTTAATACTGAAGATGGAAATTCCAGGTGTATAAGTATTGACATTTCCTAACATACGTGATTGAAATTTTAATCCCAAACTAATTTAGGATGGTGTCAATATAATTGTTTTTTTTTTTTACATATTCAAAGCAACAAGATTTTTTGCATTTAATTCTCTTTCTAGTTGCAATGAATGAAAGTTGTTTTGAAAATCAATGTCACAGAGCTATTATTCTATAAGTTAAAGTTCAAATAAATCTTGCTGAAAATATTTAAAAAGTAGATTTCCGTGATATTGAAAGAAATCTTTTGAAATTTGTGAACCTGAAATTTAAGAAATTATGTTTATAAAATCTATAAACTTTCTTGCTTTATTGTAGAAATTCATCAAAACAATAAACATGACATGTTACTTTATATTAATTAAATTTTGACCAAAAATTAAAGCGTTTTTGTAAGTTTTTACTTTTCCAAAATTACTTGAAACGTATCTTGATCCTAAAAAAATTATACGCTGGCATCGTTTGATTAATTTAGAAATCACGTTTGCAAACCATACATTACTCTTATCCGTGTATCAAGAGTCACTGATTTGATTGCTTTTTGCTTTAAATCATAAATGCAAATACATGAGGGGATGGTGTAGGTGTTGTTATCAATGGTCAATGTGCTGTTTGGCAAAAAAGAAATTCTACCAGGGCATAATAAATAGTTAAGGAATAAACGAGAACGATTGGTTCCTTTTTACAAGTAAGCCTTGTGGTGATGTTTACTCTGTTCATTTAATTATCTTAAGTACGCAAAGAATATTTCTAACAACTTCCTAGGGTTTGGGTGAAAATTAGGTTCCGAAAATTGAGAGCGTTGTAATCCAAAATCTAATCTAAATATTCTTTGATGTTAAAATTGGGATGGATTGTGAGAAGTAGCGAGTCACCTAAACTAGATTATAATAGATTGAATTAAAGCTAGGTCATTTATATCGTCTCCGCCTTTTTTACTAACCTTAGCAGCCTCGTTACATGTAGCTTTCCTTTTTTGAATATCACGATCGTATTTGTGAAAATCCCTTTCTTGCTAGTCTTATGTAACAGTAGAGTATATGGACAAGGATCTCTTTTTTATGTTGACAGGATCTACATGAGGCGCAAGTTATACTCACACAGCGTCCTATTAGCAAAGCCATTTCTATTTATGCTCAGTAGGTTGATTGTAAGTTTAGCATAGGTATGGGTTGCTAAGTGTTAGCTGTTAATTTTTAACTAATTTTTAATCACCTTTAGCAAGTTATAGCAGCTAACTGAGTTAAAAAATGCTGTTGTAATCCAAAATTTTTCTTTGGGGATGGATTGTGAGAAGTTACCAGATTAAATTAAGATTAAGATTAAGACCAGATTAAAATAGATTGAATTGGAGCTAGTTCTTGGTCTATCTTCTTATAAACTAGACAGTTACAGTACAGAGAAAAAAATTGGGGCAGCAAACTCTTGTTGGATTTTAACCACATATCTTTCAGCATGTGTAACTCCCCAATTACTAAATCCTTTATATCATCTCTGCCGTTTTTTTACTAAACATAGCAGCCTTGTGACATGTCCCTTTATTCAATTTTCATTTTTGAATATCCCGATCGTATTTCTGAAAACTGAACAGCAGATGTCAGCTAATTTCTTTTGAATAACTTATGTTAAACAAGGAAACGGATATTGCTTTTGCCACCAAATCAGAGGACTCTGCGTTCTTTAAAACAGAGGTTTGTCTAAACACCTTTGAGTTCCCATTATTAGTTCGAATTGACGGGATATTGTCGGTTGAAGAATAGTTGTTAAACTCTGCGACTCTTCAAGTAAAGATTACAAAATGAAGGTTATACCTCATTGCATGTCCCACTATTGTAAAATATTATGTGCCGTTTAAAGAAAGAATCGTTAATATTTGAAAAACAGGTATACCAAATCCTAGTGTGAATTTATGTGCACAAGAGTTAATTCTCACAGCTTAATCCTCATTACATTCTCATATATTCAATTTCAACGAGAGTGGTGGAGATGCTAAAATTTCAACGTGATCATAAGTATCTCGAGAGCAGTTAACTCTAGGGGTGAGGTGCCCTAATCGAAATTATGTATTTACAAAATCGATTAAGCTGACAAAAGTATGCCATTGTATTTAAGATAAGAAAGTTGATAAATATTTCTGGTTTAGCCGGAAAAGTTTGGTAGGAAACATATTTTAAATGAATAATTACGATGCTGTAACTATCAATTCCAAAATTTCAGAGTTTCATTCATAACAACATCATTATTATTAATGATAATATTCGTAGGATCACAGTGCTCAAAAGGAACATTTTGTTGGATAGTAAATGTCGTATGAACTAAAAAAAAAAACAGATTTTAGAAATGGAGCGAAGATATTGAAGAAAAGTATCATTCAGAGTAAACTGATAGGTTCGCTGCAATAAATTCAGCAATATGCTCAGCAGTGTTGGGCAAAAAGTAATTAATTACGTTGCATACGTTGCAATTACCATGTAATAGTAACCGCAAGCTGGAATTACAACCAATATGTAATTGTAATTGTTAATTTTACCTACAGACCAATTACAGTTACGGTCTAATTGGAACTGTCAATTTCCTAGGTAATTGTAATTATTTAATTACAGTTATCGTAGAATTGCTATTGTAACTGTTAGCTTTAATTATAATTCCTGTTAACTATATATGCACTTACAAGAGGTAATCATAAAAATTTGTTATGTTCTAATTGCATTACGAAATAATTAAGACAATTGAATTACAATGTAATTAAAATTACAAAAGTAATTGAACACAAAGTAATTTTACTACAAAGTAACTTAACTACAAAGTATAGTCCGTCTAGAAAGTATCCGGAAAACAGAAAGCACAGCTATAATTTGGCGGTATATATTTTTATTACTTGAATAATAAAATCACAACAAATAATTCATCTCATTTACTAATACAATCTCCATTTAACTGTAAACAGTTAACTAAACGTTCAGGTAATCCCGAAACTAGGTCAACGCTATACTTTTCGGTGTTAGTGGTCCAGGCTTGTAAAACTGACCGAATCAAATCTTCTTTATTTCGTGGTGCTGCTAGTTCTACTTCAATTTTCATTAGTCTCCATATGTTTTCGATGGGACTAAGATCTGGGGAAGCTGCTGGCCATGGAATTGTTGCCAAGTTTTGTTCTAGCATCCAAGCTTTAGTGTAGGCAGAAGTATGGCATCTTGCATTATCCTGTTGAAAACGCCACCCTTCGTGATATAAAGCACGAGCCGTTTCAAGAAGAAAGCCATTAAGAATTTCACAATGCTTTGTACTATTAACGGTGCCATCAATTATACAGAGAGGTGTAGCACCACGCTTAGAAATTGCTCCCCAAATCATTATTTTTGTGGGAAATTTGAAAATTTGAACGGTAACATTTTCTCTTTATAGGATTTTGAAATGATTCGCACCAAGCTGAAAACAACTTTCGTCAGATATAAAAACATCACTAAAATTATCGTCTCGAAATCGTTGGCAAAAAATCTATTCTTCGGTGCCTTTGTAGACATGTCATTGCAGGGATTTTTTTTTGGTTTCCACGATAAGTAACCTTGTCTTCTCAGTGAAATGCGGACAGTTTCTGTACACACTCTTATTTGACGTTGATTTCCAAATCTGTTAGCCAGTTTTCAAAATCCTAGGCGCGGGTTTTGTCGTCCTAAAGTCACTAAAGCGTTTAGATTGTTTCCACTAGTCTTACGCGGTCTTCCAGAAACTGGTCCATGGCTCATATCTCTCCTATTTTTTATCCTCTTTATTGTCTCATATACTGCACTTTTTCCGAGTTCAGTCAATTGCACTAATTTTTTTACGTTTTGAACACCTTTTCTATGCAAATATTCCACCAACTTTCTTCTTTCTACTTGCGACATTATTTTACAAATATTAAACCTGTTGATAATCAACAATATTTAACAGCTGGTATTGTTATATGATTTTTGCCATGGCCTACAGTCGGCACAACCTACTTGATGCATTACTTTTGTCTTCGGATGTAACAAAAAAGAAATATATTAAAATTAAGAAAAATAATAAATTCCGGATACTTTCTAGACGGACAATAATTCAGCGGTTTCAATTACAAAATAACTAAATAGATTCAATTAGAAAATAATTGAGTTATAATGTAGCTAGTTACCATGGTAATTAGTTATTTTGCATTTAACTGCGTAATGTAATTAACACGTACACCAACGAAAATGTTATTAGCACAAATGTTGTAATGTATGAACGTTACTACTCTTTATTATTTCATTACTTTACCTGTACTCTGAACTGAATCTAGTTCTATAATGCTTAACGTATAAGGTAGATAGAATATAAAATGGCGTAGTCAAATGCAATTACAACCGGTCACAATTGATTTGCAGTTAATCGCAGTTCCCTGGTGCGTAATGATAGAAAGCGTAACTAATTCTATTTCCAGAAATTAAATACACCACGTGATAATAAGAGCTGATAGAAGCTCGACGAAAATTCTCCAATTTAACATTTTGAAGGAGTCTAATTTTTTTAACATTACCATCTGAATAGATAGCAAGGGATCAGAAGTAAAGCAGAAAATTTAGATTTTGATACCTTATCGAATCATAAAAATCTTTCTTCTTTCGGTGTTGAATAATCTCCGTATTGGATCGGCTTTCACGTAGTAAGCGTTCTAGTTTGTTGTTGTTTGATTTACACACCTACTTTCCCTACATTTCCTTGTTTTCCTGTACGATCTTTCTAAAATTTCTCATTCCTATGTAAGAGATACAAAATATATTTATTGACATCGCAAGATCTCAAAGCCATTAATCGCTCTACTAAACAGCAATAATTTCTCTCACAATTAACCTGAATTTCGCGACGAAAGGTATTTCCAATAGTAATTCCGACGCGTTATGCACGTCGTCCGCGCCAACAGGCTATATTGCGCCGGTACCTCATTAATGTCCCCATTAGTGTAACTAATGTATAATACAAATTGCGCGTTCCAGAATACCTCTACAACCTGTCGATATCCGTTGCTGCACCCTTACGACAATGCGGACCGCAACCTGCCTTCTCCACTTGACTGTAATCCTGGGCTTAGTGGCTGCCGAGTACATCCCGCCCGGACCGAAGTACCGATGCCCCAAGGAAGTGCTGCTACTACATCCGTGCAAGTGCGAAACCGAATCGGACGTAGGAATCACGGTCCTGTGCGAGAACACAAATCTGGCGAGCATGAGCGTCGGCCTGAATAATTTGGCGACCTTTAAATTGCCAATAGAACGGTTAACGATTTCCAAATGCCATATTTGTTAGTATAATTTGTTTGAAATGGGGGTTTACATTGGATAAAATCGGGTTGCCCATATAAATCTTAAGGCTTTCGTTTTTGTTATGTTAAGTTATGTAGAGCGTAATTCTTGAAGTAATAATAATATGAAGTAAACTCTGGTAACTTCATGGAAATGAGTCTATTATATATACTGCAATGTTGTCACTGCGAATTTCGAAGAATGAGATAGATATTTTAAATTTAGCATGAATTCGGGAGTTGATATCCTTTCAGCAGTTTAACAATAAAAATACGAATGAAATGAAGGCCAGAGACGGTCTATAAGCAAACTGCGATATTATGCTAGGTTTGGTGAACAAAAGTTCACCAAATGGCGCTAGATGAAGGGAGGAGAGACTGTGGACACCTCGAAAGAACGTGTTTTGACGTCGACTGACAAGCGTAGACGATGCACCTTTACACTCCTAAAGTCAAGACACAGTCGAAACAATTGGTTGCGAAGGGTGAATGATCATCATTGAATTTGGTGAAAAACAACGCAAAGTGAAACAATCTGAACGAATTAGTTGGTATAAAAAGGGGGTTACACCTTACAAACTGGGAATTTCTGTATCATAACAGCAATGCAGACACAGTATTTAATAAATTTTTCTAACTACATTCTTTGTATTATCTGGAAAGGCCAATTAAAGTTGCTAACAATCAAAAACTGCGTCCGCCGTGGTTAAACATGATCACGCAAAGAACAAAAAATATTGAAACACGATTTATGTCGCTAAAAGAGGCCACAATCGTTTGATTTTGGAAAGTTTTACCAATAATAATAAATAATAATAATGTAAAGGCTATGTGGAATCTTGTTAACCATCAAATCAAAGGAGAATCAGCGGTTACAAATAGAGGGTTCGAAAATCATATCGAGTGAATTTGGTAAATATTTTTCAATTATCGCTGAAGGGGAAGTTCGGAAAGTAATTTTTCACAAACCTGCACAACTACTCCAATTATTGAAGGTTGCGTGATGTATACACCAGAAGTTGAAGAATATACGTGTTGTGGGCCCCGATGGATTAACAATATAGTTCTTCAAAACTGTTAGTTTTGAAATATCGCAACCACTTTGTTACCTAATTAACATATCGGTTTTCGCGGGTGTCCTTCCAACAAAGTTGAAGCGAGCTGTTGTAGCTCCAGTATTCTAAAACGTCTTCAAACTCTTCGAACGCACGGTATATAATCGCATTAGTGATTATGTCAACGAGCTTGGTCTTATACTCGAAACAGATTTCGCGAGAATCTTTCCACTGAAACGTCTGTTTTTCAGTTCTGACGATATATTCACGACAATGGGATTTGTGCGTAACAAACTTTATGCTCTGGGAATAAGAGGATTTATGCTTGAGTGGATAGTATCGTTCTTGATGGGCGGAGATATGTATGTTCGATGTTCTGAAGCATATTACAAAATCTGCAAGCTACACGTCGGCGTTGCCCAGGGGTCTGTTGTTGGTTCAATGATATTCTTACTATTTTGTGCCGTTTTTCTGGAATATGTAGATGCTGAGAAACTGGTGAGTTTTGCCGATAATACCTCAATCATGGTCGACCAATGATTGAAGTATTAAACTATCCATTACTAAGTGCAGCGATCGTGTAAGAGCAATAGACTGATTCTAAATGAGGGTTAAACGGTTAGCCTAATTTTCTCTATATTAAAAATCCCGGATTCCCCTGCTGGTGATGATATAACCCGGTGTCTTGGATTAACCTTGGAATAAACCGTGTTGAAACGAGCATATAAACTATGTATGCGGGAAATTAAATTCAGTATTCTTTGCCATTCTTAAACTGAAGTCTGGCTTTGGTTTTGAAGAACTGCGCCGTCGTTTTCAAAACGCTCCATATAAAGAAATCGCAAGATGTGGCGATCGAGGTGGTCAAGGTATTGGATCACCTTTGCCAATTTGACAGTCAGAGAAAGTATTGTCCAAGTAATTCCGTACAATTCCTGCAAAGTGGGGTCCGTTGTGCTTAAAAGTCATATTTCGCTAGAGATTAAGAGGCACGTCACCAAAATAAAAAAAAAACTGTTGTTGCAGATTAAACTTAAAAATTAACTTAACAGATGTAAAAAAATGCACGTAACCTTACCAGTCTTTCGCTCCCAGGCATCATTAAATGCGGATTCTCATAACTCCAATGATCTGCACTATTGTTTGAAGCACCAAGAGCCATCAACTCGTAATACTCGATTTAATCGGTATCTTTCGAATTACAAGAGTAGAAATATCAACTAGTTGAGTGTAGGCTTTCACGACCGTAATCCATAGTCAATCCATGTCTTTCGGGTGATGTCGTGTAGTTAATAGTTTGCTTGACGTTTCGCTGACCATCCTGTCAGCTTCTTCAGAAGATTTCTAAAGACTTCAACTAGTTATTTACGTACCACATTCGTTTTACGTATGTATAAATAATTTCAAAGCTCTCTTCGTTAAAAAGCATCTTGAATGGTTCGACAGGAATTGTCGTAACCATAAGTATGAAACGGGACATTGTTAGAAGCTGAGAACATTGTTGCCATAGTACGTCACACTTTGAAAGGTCGTCTACGTTTAATTATGTGACAATAGGTTGCCAACGGAAACCATTGGCACTTTCTTATTGACAAATGCATCTACGCCTTTAAATAGTTTATTGATATTAGTATATTTTGATATACGCTTAATATAAAAAAAAGGTGAAGAGTGTTCCATTGGCCGAAAAAGTAATGGCGACTGGGATTTGAGATATTCATGGAGTTGTATTAATGGACTGGAAAAACAATAACGGGCGTGTATTACGCATCATTATTTAACTGGCTGAATGCAAAAATTGCGGGAAAACGGTTGAATTTGAAGAAAAAGGGATCGTTTCACACTTACACCCATAATATTAAACATAATCGAAGGCAAGTGCTACATAACTCAAAATTATATCCAACTATACAGGATGTTCGGTTTACGCAGCGCATTATATAATTTTGATTTTTAAAATGGAACTCTCTGTATATTATTATTGTTTTTGGATATCTCTTATCAATCCATGTCAACTTTCATCAGTATTCTTTATACCTATCTATCTCAGTTTTTAAAATAATCAACATAATTTGAGATTTTTTTACGAAAAGCCGTTCTTTCTTTAACGGCTAATATCTTACATGCCAAAGTGCCGATTTAAATTTTATTCCATTTATTATTTCTTCGAGTTATCGGCAATGTACAAAAAATTTATTTATTTCAATTAACGTGTACAAGATGGCCATCGAAATTACAGCCATGGTTGACTCACCCTATTTTTTTTTTAGTGCATCCTGCACCTGCACATTTTTCCAGAATCTGATTCTTTTTCATAAATATTCCACTAGACCTAAATTAAATATGAAGCTACACAGATAGGTTTTTTTGTTAAAGTGCAGCGAAAAAAATTAAAAAAAAAACATACGTTGAAGGCATCGTTATACCTAGAATCTCTTCTTCTAATTAGAATTTGTCAGTTAGGTAATTATTCAAAACACTACTGAAATAAAGAAACAGCGATCCCATTATTAATCGATGAGACGGGGCTTTAACCAGCTTAAACTACACAAGCTCTTATTAAGTTTTATTCGACCATATTCACACAATAGGTTACAATTTTGTTTTGTTCACTTCTAAACTTTATTTATTGCAAGCAATAAATGACATCAACTTGTAAATATAAAGCCACATACGTATAACTGCCTCACTTTTAAATACATATAAATCAATAACGAATAGTACCCCAAATGCCAAATAGAACATTCATGCAATTATAATTTATACTTTAATTTTAGTGCTAATTTAGGCATTAGATTGCAGGATATATATAATAACACATTTTATTCGCCAGATCTGGTCCTCAGCGACATCCTAAGCTGAAAGTTTTGCTCTGAGGACAGAGATTTTCATCGAATGAGGAGACAATCACATTTGTAAATGTCTGTTTTGCAGAACAGAATACTAATGCAGCTTGAACGGATTAAAGAGACCACGTTGAGAAATGAAAATGAACTTGACAAAAAATATTTGTTGCTGTATTAGGACAGAATCTTTTCGACAGCCGCTGTATTGCAAATTCGTTGGCTATAATCCGATTTCAGAAAATCGAAGAATTCTTTTCAAAGTTCCAACCTAAACTTTGGAAATTCTTTGGGTGCTTTATATGGGAAATTTTGGTTCGGACCATTGTTCAGGAAATAGATACATAAATGTTTTAATTGTAATACATAACGGCACTTCAAAATCATTCTGTAGCTATTTGGAAAGGTGTCTTAAAGATATGTTCGTCGTACTAAAAAATAATAAATGAAATATAAACAATAACCTTGTTAAGTGTAGAAAAAACGAAACTAAGTACACCAATGAAAAAAAAAATGGCGAATGACAAGGGATTGCTTTCAAAAATGTATTTTCTTATGCGTTTTTGCTATAAATTATACACTCCGTTTTAAGTTATCTGCTTTCATTACAGCTCGATTGTACGGGAGCCTTCTCTACAAACTCATCTTGAGGACCCTCTACATAGATAACACCCTTATTGAAACTATAGACGAGTTCACATTCTTGGGCGTTAATGATACATTGAACGAGCTCCACATTCTGAACTCTAGTCTGATAGAATTTCCAAAAGCCGCGTTCAAAGTAAGTATCACTCGTACACGTATCCGGAAACTATTCAAAGCATGTCCGCAAACAGCTAAAGAACGAACTTAGAGAAAGTTTTTAATGACGAACTTGTCGAATTTGTAGGAGGTTTTGGATCTACGTATTTCAATTAATTGTTTGATGTAGCTTACGAAGATTGAGACGCTTTCAAGAGGATTTTCTGTGTACATGAGGTGTTTATATTTACGAATAGCTTTTCGTTATTTCGGTTAGGAATGCTTTTCTTTTTGTACGTTATCCAGAACATTTGGAAATAGGAATTTTCCTTATTTCTGTTTCGTCTTTCTGTTTTTTTTTTTCTTGGGAGTTCTATAAAGCTCTCAAAAGTCTTGAAATTGGTTCTTGTTTAATTTAATACACAGAAGAGAAGACCATATTTTCGGTTCAACCTCAACAACTATTTAGAAACTAACTTTTCTGTTTTTTTTGAACATTGGCATATCTTCCAATTGGTAATTGGTTACAACTTTAATTACAACTATTAGTCAAACAGTGATATTGAAAAAAACAGTTGTTCATTGAAGATGGTTTACAATTTTAAGTTCCTGGACGTTGGGAGGCTTCTTGCTCGAATATGTTGTTTAGGATTGTCCCAAATGTGCTCGATTGAATTCAGATCGGAGCTAAGGTGAGGCCAATCAATTGCTGCTATTTGTACCTCCTGAAGATATTCTTGCCAGATGGAGACGAGCATTACCATGTATTAAAATAAATTCGTCACCAATGAATGGGGCGAAAGGAACAAAAAGTTGCTCTAGAATGTCTTCCACGTAGCGCTCTGCTGTAATAGAGCCTTTATCGATAAAGACTAATTCTGTGCGAGCTTTAAAAGAAATATCAATCCACATCCTTGAAAGCTTACAGTATGGGAAAAGTAACACTGTGCGTAACGCTCGTCTGTAAATTAAACCCGATCGCAACGTCGTAAAGACCAGTTTCCATAAATTTGAGTAAATTCAAGTCGGTGTACTCGATGATGGGTGGGGCAACCT
Organism: Oryctes borbonicus; assembly: GCA_902654985.2. Lineage (NCBI taxonomy): Eukaryota > Metazoa > Arthropoda > Insecta > Coleoptera > Scarabaeidae > Oryctes > Oryctes borbonicus. The sequence goes on from CACRWG010004413.1 coordinate 16,879, forward strand.
TCTTCTTCTTGTCCACTTACGGTCTGATCCGGGTCTTTTAAACAAACCAGTCTCCTGCTAACGTTTATGCATCCGTTTAACTTTGGATCGACGAATCTCTAAGCCCTGTTCCAACATATCGTTGGCGCCGTTCATCTTCAATTAAAACAACGATTTGGGTTGTTTGAGTTTCATTCACATATATTGAAATAATCTCAAATTTGGAGCAAAGTATTTCTACCACAAGAAATTAAAAAAAAAATGAACAAACACACAAAATTACTCAAACTGATTGAAATGCTACACGTGAGCTCCTACATCATATATTGTTTTAAATTTTTTTACAGTTCATTTAATTCCTTTCAGATCTTAGGAGAAGTATCTCTACTAACCATAGACGGCCATAACATTCCAAGCTTACCGCCAGACGCCTTCGCCGATAGTGACTTGGGCGGAAAATTGACGCATTTCCAACTATCCAACGGCAACCTCTCCGTTATAGAGGTGGGAGCGGTACAACCGTTGCGCAAGCTGAAAATATTAGATCTGCACGGCAACCGGCTAAAAGAGCTCAAGAGGAACCAGTTCAGGAATCTCAGGGAGGTGGAAAATCTGGATCTCAGTCACAATGAGCTTGTTAAAGTCGATTCGGGCCACATCGGCGATTTAATAAAATTATCTAGATGCAATTTGTCCCACAATAGCATCCTCGAGATATCTAGGTAAGTCCCGGAGCGGTGAAAAGGCTTTTCTTTTTCCTTTTACACGCATCCAGCAGTCGGCCTCGTTTCCTTTTTACGCGATAAATTATTCAGGTCGGATTTTGTATCGCGGAAACAAGGGATGGAAAAGTGAAAAATAGGGAAATCTAACATGCAAAAGGTGAATTCTGTTTGGACTACGCGCCTACATGGCGAGGTATGAATTAAATTGTACAGGATGTTACGAAATACACATAAATAAAAAACTACGAAGTTAGTTCTAGGGAACGAAAGTAATTACAAAAAAAAATTGGGATTCACCGTATAGCCTGAAATAGAGGTATAGTCATAGTGCTTTTTCTCTTGCGTTATGTGGTGACGGCTCAACGGGGTATATACTACCTTTACTGCATAGATGGTGTGAGTAAAGTGTTCCACGGCTTACCATCACTCCTTTACCGTAAAGGGCAAATTGTAGCCGCAGTATGCCAATAGTGATTTGAGATTGTCCTGGACCTATCACTTGATATTCGTAGGATTCGCACGCGTAGCGTTTAATTCTGACGGCGGCTGGCGCAAGCCTTCACACCTCATACCACCGAGCCATTAAATTTAATTTTTGGCTGATCAGGCTATGGGAGCTTGTTCAGAAGTCCTGTAGGAGTACTTTCTCCAATGAGAGAATAATATAAGAGTTATTACTACGCAAATAAATAAACAAAAATTTATTAACACGAACTATCTTTAAAATTGTTTTAATTGCTGGGCTGGGTACCGGAGTTCATTGGCACCCTTCAGTTAAGAATTTGGAAGCTCTGAAATGTAGTATCTTTTCGAAATTATTATTTTAAACGGGATTGTTGAAATTGTTACTAAAGCCTTTGCTAATTTTCTAGAAGCTCAGAGGATCCCAGGTGATCTATCGATTCCAAGTCCAATACACGAGTTCTTGTCACGGCGACGGTGCGTTGTCTTGACGGAACAGAGCTTTTTTTTTCTTAAAACGCGGCCGTTTTTCCGCAATTGCTGCCTTCAGATCATCGAGCAATGGTGCGTCCCCGTTATTGTTTTCAACACAACTCCATGACTATGCCAAAGAACAGTCACCATTACTTTCCTTGCCGATGGAACAGTCTGAGACTTTTTCGCATAGCAGTTTTTGGCTTCTCATTTACCACTTTGTTAAAAATTAGTCCAATCTTCTTTAGTTCCATACTGTGCACTGTAGATAAATTTGGGTGCTTGGTATTAAACCCGTGTCATGTTGTACCGCAAACCCTTCGACATGTATAAGCAAAAGATTTAAAGATCTTTGTTTGTATGCACAATCTTTAATGTTATTTTCACGTTAGGAATATTACTCAGAAGTTTGTGGTTCAGAAAAAACGACTCACAGCTTGATGGGACAGCTTGTATACACATGTATGGCAGACTTCGGCTTTCTTTAGACCTACTCGCAATTATCCTGCTAATGTTCCAGAGACTACATTGGATGCTACTTTTCAACTTTACTGCTTGTAACCAACGTCTTTGTTTTATTGCTCTTCAAATCATTTTTGATTGACTCATAGTTACCTTTAAATCGATTTAAATAGTTCTAAACTTTACATATTTGAAATGCAGCGCTTAGCTTCTTGGAAAGGCTACCGTTAGGCCCTTTTATAGCACTAACGCCCGAATAAATAACATAGTCGACCCACCATATCTTTCCTAATACGTCAGTTAGATCTCGTAACACGTACAGGCTATAAAAATAATCCAGGACGTTATCAAATACCACGCGACGCATTAAAACTTCCAGGAATTCTCATTATCACTCCCATCTAATTGTCAACCGCCTCTCGGTTTCGGCTGTAAAAAATCCTCGTACCGACTGCTAGAGAATATCACATTTTTTCCTTTTCTTTCCTATCCCTTTCAATTTAAACCTAACATAGTCGACCCGGACGGTTTTATTTACTCGCCTTTCTTCCGTTCCCCTTTTACAGAGGCGCCTTCGCTCGCAACGGAGTCCTTAAAGTCTTGAATATGTCTTACAACAAGATAAAGAAGCTGGATTCGACAACGTTCAGGGGGATGAGATTCTTGCGATGGTTGTTCCTTTCGGACAATCTAATAGCGGACGTCGGCAGAGGGACTTTCGCTTCGATAACGCGTATCGGCATCATCGATCTGGCGCGAAATTTCATCAAGAAGGTTGATTATCAGATGTTCTATCAGTTGACAGTGATCGAGGTAAGTTGAAGGGGATTTGAACGAAGATCTCGGTTTTAATTGCTTGTTATGTCAATACGGACTGACGTAATGCTACTTGTATACGTCAGAAGGAAAGATTGTGATTAATATTGGAATTGTGTATGGTTGGAATTTTTTTTTTTTTTATAGTAGTTAGAGTTTTGACTTGTTACAAATACAAATATTGCTAATCGGCCCTGTTAAACTTAATAGGCTATCCATCATCCACCTATCATAAGACTCATCCAATTTATACGAAATTTGTGAATTCAAATTCAAAATTAGTAGAAACCATGTTTGGTACACATACTGAATTAAGAAGAAATGGAATTAAGAACACACATAAGTAATGATAAAGTTATAATCATTTAATTGAGAATTCTACCAACAAATAAGGTGCAGCCTGGAAGATTGTAATTAATGGAAGAACAAAATCTAAGTAAAAGTTAATTTTATTAATTACGATAACGTTATTACAGCTAATCATTCGATATCTTTTGTTCTTACTACGTTTCATGAAGTAGCTGAAATCATTTATAATTTTGGAAGTAGCAAGTCTCCGAGTGTTGATGAAATTGCTGTAATATTACCTAAAGAATGTCATTATATGAAATTATTGTATTATGTAAATTTTATTAGCGCGTAGATTTCCAACTGAGCTCAAAGCTGCTGCTGTTTCTGCACAAAAGCGCAACAAAGGACAATTCTAGTAATATTGAAAGTTTTCATCTAATTCCATTGCTTATTCTTAATTAAACAAATACAATATAACTACGAAAGCTGAATATGATTACAGGCCTGGTTTTCCTAGCTAAGTAGATGGATTTTGGGATATTGGAGCTTTTGAGGGAGTTAGGTTTTCATTTATTGTTAAATCAGCAGATTGTTTCCTTCTTGTGGGACAGAAAAATTTTACTAAAAGTTGCTGGTGATTGTTCAGAACCTTATGATGTTAATATCCGTATACCTCAAGGAAGTGAATTGGGCCCCTTTTTTGTTGTTTATTACCGATCTTCCGTGCTATACAACTAAAGGTAAAATGTTTTTGTATGCGGATGACAATTCTTGCATTATATTTGGACCTTCTAGTAAATTAAACAGAACTTTAACTGAATCTGAGACATGGTGTTTCAGTAACAAGCATGAGAAAACTGTTTCTATTGAATTCTTTAATACGGATACAGATCACCTTCTGAATTTGTCTTCTCGTGGCGAGCCTATAATATCTTCGTGTTCGGTTGTAACATGGCATGGGTCGGACAATTTGATAAAGTTTGTGTAAAACTACAAAAAGCTTATTACATCTTGAGCTTTCCTAGGAATATTTTTAATGTTGGCCCTCTTGTTAGTGTTTAGCCTATGGCATTGTGGTTTGGGGACAACCAAGTCAAATACATCGGCTGCGTGTAATGCAGAAACATATCAAGATTATTATTTGACTAATTCCTCAATAGATCTTGTAGTACTCCTTACAGCACGCATGGTTTATTGACTGTTACTTCGATCTATATTTACGAACTTTTTGGGGACGTTCATGAGCATTGAACGCGACAACGCGGAAAAATTTTCTTTTAAAAAGACATCATATTTCACTTTATAGAAAGCAATCTCCGAAATTAAAAGTGAGAGAACTTTAAATGAACTTAAAAATGAGTTAAAAGTTCTTACGATTTGAACGAGTTTGAAATATAATTGAAACAGCAGCTTTTTTTGTCGTTTTCCGGTCAGATCTGTTTCGTCGAGTAATGGTGGTGCAAATATTGGGAATTTTACGTTTATTGTTTGTAATCTATGTTTTTACGACGTGTATGTGTCTTTATACCTTTATACGTTTATCATTACTATTACATTACCGTTTTGACTTGTTCTATTTCAATTTTGTTGTACGCAGGATCAAATAAATTATTATTATTGCTATTAAATAAAACTTTGGTGGTAATGCTGTTTTCTATTGAGAATTGTTATATTTCATTTTTATTTCTCTTAACTAAATAATTTTATCATATAGTCCGGGCAGCATATCGTTACTGATCGTAAAATTCCTTCATAGACTGTACTATCGTGATGTGATTTAATATTTGTCATTCAATATAAATATTACGTCATGTTATTTATCATGGATCGTATATTACCGAACGAAGCGAAGAAAGATGCTTCTGCCGTAGATGATTATTAAAGTGGTAACCTTAGCAAGTTAGTTATGAAATAAATGAGGAAGATCGAAGAAGAATTAAAATTTATTTGTTTTCACAATAAATGTTATATAACAAAAAGTTTTCGTATTTATTAATCGTAACATGGAAATGCATCCCAGGGTGAACCTGTATAATAACAAATACCAAAGCGTTAATTATGTAAAGGATGCTGCACTAAACTCTTGCAACAAATAAATTGATGACGCAATTTTAGAACGTGTTTGATATTGATAAACGTTTTTATTTATTTATTATGGTTTACTCACGTTGTGTCACTTTCTTCAAGGTCTATAATTATTGAGCTGATACCTTTATCAAATCTCACTTCCCAACAGCAGTGTGACGAATTGTATTTTCCAATGTTACCTTCGTGATGGTGCTTAAGACTTTTTCCACATTTAATGCTTATTATACTACGTTTTCTTCTTAACACATCAGTCTCGGAATTTTATTACTTCTCAGTCAGTTCTGAGCGTCTACTCCTTTCCAACTTATGGTAGATCATTGAGCTTCCAATTAACTAGGATGACTTGTGTTATCCATAGCTATCATGCTTCTCAAGACGTTTTAGAAGCTGATCGTCGAGCCAATGAATAAAATTTTCATGATTTATTCCCTCATAATTCCAAAGCTTTTAGTCCTCTAATAAAGCACCATAGTTTCATCGATACTACCAGTGTGTAAAATAAATGTGTTCAACATGAAATTTCCAAAATATTTCAAAAATAAATTTTTAATCTACGAATATCTTGCCCTTAGTTTTTTATATTCTTAGCGCTTTGTCGAGTATTTTCAAAAATTCATGTTTCTTCTAAATTGCAATAATTTGCCAATATTAAGTCTATTTGGATGCAATGGAACAATCAAGATTTGAAGAAAGGAATCATTTGGACTTGAATTGAGAGCTGCGTTGGGGCAAGAAATCCACCAAGGAATATCGAATTACAACTTTCAATTGAACTACAGTGAGTGGTTACAAAATCCATTATTTGGCAAAATAAATTCAAAAATTCAAAAACGTTCTTAATGAAATAAGTTTATAAATAACTCTTGAATTAGGGATTGTTTTATAAGATATTATTATTTAATTCAAAGATTGTTTAAATTTTGTTTAATTCTATTTGCAACATAAAATTCAGTTAGATTTCATATTTTTTAGTTAATTTCCTTCTGATATGGTTTTAAATAATTTTCATCTTGGAAATAAGTCCTCCCAAAGTTAAATTGAAATTTCCAATAATATTTACCTTCGACACGTAGCTCACGTCAACACAAGTGCTGTAATTACAACTAACAACCTCTACACACATACCACAAATATACGTGAGGTATATATTTGTCCAACGTACATAAGTACCTACAGGCGAAGCTATATCCTCCATACATTGCTCTAAATTTCAAGCAGTTGTTTTTAGCGTTAAATATTTGGTTTTCATTAAATATCCCGAACTGCTTTTGGGGCATGGTGAACGCACGTAAACCACTAAATGCAAAGAGGTCGCCTCTTCAAACAAAGTTGATCACGTTTTGAAATTGGCAGCAACGGGCCACTTCGCTTGTAGAGAACACGGGCGCCAATTGCCATGTTTAAAGCACTCGTATTACACTTTTTTTTTATTTTAGAGTAATTTCAAATGTTTACGATCTTAGTAATTGGAACTGCTACTGTACAGTGCTCTATTTGGAAGTTCAAAACTAATACGAGGGTAGTCTAGAAAGTTTCCAGGCTAACAGCAACAAGTATTTTTTGTCAAATTCAGTTTTATTTTCTCAACATAATCTTTCTGTAAGTCTACATGCTTTTCACACCGATGCTCCCATCTCTTTAATACGTTCATTCGATAAACATCTCTGTTCTCTGAGCGAGACTTTGAACGTAAGAAACAGAAGAACGCTGCTGGAGACTAGATCTGGTTAACACGGTGGGTGATTTATCAGTTCAAGCCCCAATTCGTGAATTTTTGTCATGGCTACAACTGAACTGTGTCTTGGTGGAGCAAAATCTTCTTTGTCTTCAAATGCAGTCAATAATGCGTAATATTGTTTTTCGTTTTTCAAGATAGTCGGCTAATATAATTCTTTGACGATTTCATACCAGTCGTGATCATTTTCCCGAGAGATGTAACAGTCTTCGGCATCTTCGGAGCTGATTTACTTTTAGCTGTCTAGTGTTTTGATTGTGATTTAATTTCAGGAATGTATCCAAGCTTCATCTACAGTTATTAATTGACGCCAAAACTTCAAAACTTATTTGGCTTAAACTGCTTCAATAGGGTTCTGAATTCCGGTTCAACCGGAAGTCTTTCGAATGCGAAAATGCTTTAAACTAATAGGTCCCATGCTATAACTACCTACCCTACAAAATTTCAAAGTTCCATTCCTAGCAACATCATTAAAGCTTCTAACTAACGAGTTTCCCGAAGTACTCGTATCAATCACCTACAACCCTAACGACGATAGAACTACGTGACTTTTTTCGCATAAATTCTTTTTTTTTTCGTTTCAGAAAATCGATTTATCCGGCAACAACATCACAGAGATCTCCAATCTCGCCTTCAAAGATATTTACCTGACGCATATTAATCTATCGCGCAACGCCATCAACAAAATTGAACCAGGAGCCTTTGAAAATTGTCCAAACATCACCGTACTCGACCTCTCGTACAACAAGCTCCAGAGCATCCCCAAAAGGGCCTTCGACGAGACCACTTACGCTATGGAATTGCGTTTGTCGTACAATCTGTTTACAGAAATGAGTCAGGTAGGTAAGATGGACGGGAAGAGCAATCCAATTTCGTGAAAGCAATTCTAAAATTTAAACATGTATGCGTAGGCTATGGCATCGTATAAGGTAGGTAATTGGATGCCTCAAGATGTCGGATGTTAGGAAAATCCCTTTGAGTATTTCATTTTTAGCTTATTTCGCTTTGATTAAGGTAATTCTGTTTAACATACAAGCTATTAGGAAGGTCAGCGGCAGTCTAAATTTAATGTTTCTGTGTAATTGGTTGTAGTCTGTAATTTGTATTTTCTTTACGGAAAGAAGCTGGTCTTATTGGCCTCCTGAATTTGAATATTTTCGAAAAAAGGAAAATACATTATAGCTTGTAGTTCTCTATACTCTGGCGTTACTTTTATGCAACATGATGAAAATTGAAGCACCTATGTAGTTCTGTTAAGGTATATTTACCAAATTAAGCTATATTGTCAGAATATTTATTCATCTGAATTAGCTCTTCCTCTTATAACTCTTTAGGTTTTAATGGATCTTCTGGAAGTAGAAGCATCTTTAGACAATCTTCAGAGAAACGTTCAGAGAAAAGTTTTAGGCTGAGGTCTCAAGCCAGATAACAAAGTACCTGAAGTAAGCAGGTAAGCAATCTATTTAAAATATTTATGTTGCTCGCCTCCTTACTAAACTTTCTGGAAAAGTTTGTTCCGTATTGTCTAAAGTGCCTGTTCCAAGCTTCTGAAGTTTGCTTTGATAAATTGACCAGTAGAAAGGATTGCTTCTAAAATTTTGCACCATGGATGAGGATTTTATAGACTCTAAGGTACACACATCAGTATGTCGAAAAAATAATGGAACTTCTTAAATAAAATTCAAAATACATCCCTTCTACATAAATATACAGCTGGGCACGTTTTTTTTATGTCATTCTTCGAAATCGCTTCAATGACCCCCATCACGGATTCTTGTCATAAAATGTTCCTTTTATTACCAACTTGAGTTTTGGGAACAAGAAATAGTCGCGCGGAGATAAATCAGGCGAATACAATGGATGTTGAAGTATACAGACTTGTATTTTCGCTAAAAATTCGCGAATAGTGACGGTTCTGTGAAGAAGTGCATTATCGTGGAATAAAAACCAACTTCAGGGTGTTCGATATTCGGGCCTCACTCGAACGATTTTCTTCCACAAACGTTAACATAACACCCAGATAATATTCACCGGCAACAGTTTGACCTTATGGAACAAATTCCCGAAGAATAATACCTTTAGAGTCGTAAAAGCAAATGAGCATTGTCTTCTCTGGTGATTTTTGGAAATGCAATTTTTACGATTTCGGAAAGCCAGAGGACTTCCACTCACGACTTTGGCGTTTTGTTTGAGGATTATACCTGAAGCACTAAGTCTCATCTCTAGTTACATTCGATTTCAGAGATGTGTAGTTTCCTTTGGTTGTTTTAATCAGGTCCTTGTAATGTTCAACGCGAGCAATTTTTTGATCCTCATTTAAGGCGGGAGGAACAAATCGCGCTCAGACTTTCCTTTGTTTAAATTCCTTATTCACATATCGTCCATCTCGCAGTCGGTAGGCGATCATTTCACACACTTGTTCCACCAACTTCATCGCGGTTTTTGTTTTTTTGGACGGCGTAGCTGTGGATCGTCTTTCAAAGTATCACGAACGTCCAGAAATCGCTTATACCACTCTAAGACGAATTCGTCGCCATAGACGTTTTACCGTCTTCAAACAAAATTTTATATTTCCTCTTTATTACTTTTGGTTGTAATTTTTCGCATCTTTTGGCCAACATTTCTTCATTTGGAGCAAAATTTGCTGTTAAAGTAACTACCTGTTTGTATTAGCAATATAGTTTTGCCACTGGTAACGCAAGTACCAAACCAACCTCTGACTAATTTTGCCAATGCATTGCTAGTTTTACCAGAGTAGTGTAGGGTATGATTTAGGTGGACCAACAGAGGAAATAGCTTGTATAATCTGTCAATTTGGTCAAGGTGATCATTGTCGTTGAAGTTTATATCTTTTACTATATACTCATATATAAGAAACCTAATACTGTTAAAAAGTATTTTTGGGATACCCTTGCAAGACCAGTATATATATCCCTTTATTTGGATACTTTCCATAACGAGAATACAAAAACGCTCTGGGATACCATAAAGTTAATGAATGCTCCAGTTATATTCCAAGAAAGCAAGAAGATGCAAGCTTTCACACGCTTATCTTATGTATATAACGCAATGTCCCTATCAAAATGTAAGAAATCTCCTACATCCATTATACAAGTTATACCGTTTAACCTTTATAAATAAAATTTTGGTTTTTTAAAAAGATTTTCTCACAAACCTAAAACAAAACTCGCAATTGGATAATAATTGGAAAAAGTCTAATAGCGACTTACAAGTATTTGCTTAAAGTGAAGTTTGTATTTGGGCAATGGGCAGGCACACCATTTTGCCATTCTCTAAGCTTCTTCTTATTTGCAACCAATGAACTCTTCTTTTTGCAGCACAGTTTTGACAATGGCATGCTATCTTCGGAGCTATGTATAAAAAGTGACTAACTCTACAGTGATTGGGTGATCTCTGTATCCATTTACGCATCACTTAAATGTAGCTTGGGAGTAGAAAAAAACTATTTAGTACACGTCTCTGGTAAGGGACATTATATACCAATGGGTTAAAAGCACATATGCGGAATCTGATTAATATATCTTAAGCTATCTCCGAGTTAGCAGGGGCAGGGCTGTTTGCTTTAGGATTGCGCTGCTAGAAATTGTTTTTGTGTTTTAATTATAAAATCCATGAACTTCCGGATTTTTTTTGTGTCGATAAATTAAGCACATGCTGATTTTCAGATTAAAGCCGAATTATAGGGTCTGAAAAGGTTCCGAAACACAATAAAATCAATTTTGAAGAAGTCAAGGTATGGTGATCATAACTAGAAAATTCAAATGCAACAGAACACCGTCACAGTGTACGTTAAAAATACCCTTTAAATGTTCATGCCATAATCCCAGATTGATCCAAAACCTATAGTACAGAAGGACGGAATTCGTTGCTAGACAGTTCAATTGCTGAACCTTTGCTGGACATAATTAGGCCTAGGTTGACGAGGTAGTTTCCAGAAAAAAAAAATAGTTTGAAAATTAAATAATTTCCAATATCTATACATGATCAACATCCATACGAGTCCAATACCCATCTGTACGCTCTATCAGCAGCTTACGTAGCGGAAACTCCTCTTGTGGTTCACCTGTTGCTGTCCCATGGATTTCGGTTGGTAAATATATCTCTAGGAAACAATAATTTCATGGAGGCAAGCATATAATTCTTGGTTCTTTATTTCTTCGGTCCTTAATTTTGATATCCAAAGTAACTTCTTTCACTAAACACGTAGAAAATAATTCAATATTGTCTTCGTAACAATTTCCCAAGTTAAATACCGCTGGTTAATAAGTTCTCAAGTTCGCTGGTGAACATGCTACAATTGAACATTCTCCGCTTTGTCACTTCACGTTGTCGCCAGATGGTGAATTCCAGCAGAATCTTAGAGTCCGTAATACAAAGTCATTTATGTGAAATACTAATAAGTAGCTTGAAATAATGAAAAATATATTGTAGTTGGCAGTGGACAGTGAACAGTGGACAAGAGCTATGGGGACATAGGAGCGAAAAGACACTAAGATTACATCAATACGTTTTAGCTCATGTTGTGATAGACAGAAGTCGTGTTTAGCAGCGTGGTGTACGTAAAAGTCATTTCAGGAGTTAATAGTAGGACATTCGAAAGAAGTAGTGTCCATTTTGTTGCAACATATTTTTTTAATTGTTTGTTAATTCATCTTTTTATTCCAGATACCACTTCATAACATGACGGGCCTCAAACTCCTCGACGTATCGCACAACGAAATCACGAATATCAGCAAGAACACGTTCCCGAAACTCTACGAACTCCATACGATCGACTTTTCGCACAACAACATAACGACCATATTCAACTCGGTATTCCAAGTGTTGTTTTCACTACGCAACCTCGATCTGAGCTACAACCATCTAGACACGATAAAGCCGAGCACCTTCGGCACGATACCCACCCTCCTCGAGCTCGATCTCAGTTATAATAGGCTGAATAACGTGGCGAAGAGCGGTTTATCGCGTTTAGCCAGCACGCGAAAGCTCAGCCTGCGGGGCAACAAGCTCGATACGCTCTTCATATTGCCCATATCCGTTTCGCATCTGGACCTTTCCTATAACGAATTCGGCGAGATTCCGCCGAAACTGTGGCCGTCGATGAACTCGCTGCTACATCTCGATCTCAGCCATAACAAGATCGGGGATAATTTGGTTAAGGGAAGCTTTCTCGGTCTTATCACGCTGCAGACGCTCAATCTGAACTATAACGGAATTACCAAACCGCCGTGGGAGGCGCTGAGTGACTTTCCGTCGCTGCAGTACCTTTATCTCGAGGTAAATTGTCCTTATTCGATGTAATAAACTGTGTTATTGGGGGAAAGGATGTTCATTTCGTAATGTAGGGTTCGACCACACGGGTAAGACAGGACATATTGCTTGGAGATCTTTACTGGCTATAGAAAATTCGATGGTGCGTCACTAATGTACATACTTTGGTCTCTTTATTTATACAGGGCGTATTTTCAAACATAAATACAGGCTAACGATTGATTTAATTTATTTATTAAGGTTGAGGTTGGTGTCAGAAACCTTCTTCCTATCTCCCGCTTGTTCCATATTTACTAGGTCCTCTAACACATGTCCCTCAAACGACCACCATGTCTCCTCGATTTCTTTAACCCTGTGTTTCTTTCTCCCCCAATACTTATTCGACTCAATCGTATTTATAATGTTCTGTTTAATTATAGCTACTCGTCTGATGAATATGATGGTAGTTTTAAACCTGTGCGTTGTTATTGTTTTTCCTTTTTCAAGATAAGCTATCAAGCTCCATAATTATCCCAAAAACAGTCGCCATCATTTTTCCCTCTAAGTAACGCCATAATAACCATAAAACCGTATAATCCGCATCCAATCTATTCCTATAATAACCAATAACGTAAACAATTTCATTTCATTAAGGTTAAAAGTAATCTTTCCTTATCCGTTCTGTGTCGCAGGGAAACAATTTGACAAAGCTGGAGAAATCGGCTTTCGGGCGTTTGCCGGTCGTATTTGAGCTCAACCTGGCGCACAATTATATTGGCAACATTACGGAGAAAGCGTTCGATGGACTCTTACAGATGCTCAAGTTGAATTTGACGAACAACAACCTGACGCACATACCGAACGGAGCTTTCCAAGGTTGGTAGTTTCCTTTCCGTTTTCCTTTCGGATTCCGTTTAATTAGGATTCTTTACGAAGCTTGCCTTTTTATAAAACTTTTACAGTAATCCTATTGCGAATGAATCTGTTTCCTACATTGCCCTACGACTTAGGACTTACTGGTATAGGCTTGTTTGTATTTTTTGCAGGATTGGTAGCTTTGAAGGGTTTAGATCTCTCTCATAACAGATTGGAGAAATTGGATAATAAGACGCATGGATTATTTGACGAATTGTTATCTTTGGAATATGTAAGTAGAGAATGCTAATTCAAATATGTAGTTAGAAATCAAATAGGAGCTTTTCAAGTAAGCTGCACTCATGGACAAAATTAACGCACCAATATATTAATCAACTAATATAGTTTCCTCGTGGTGTTGGTGGGAGTCATGGCAAAAGCAACGTGAAGAGAGAAAAAACGCGTTAGACCATAAATATTTCTGCCCGTCGTCATCAGCGTGGTTCCGAACATGTCTTCTCCACCTAACATCACCAGAAATCATACTGTTGAACTAAAATCGAATGCCACAAGCTCCCTAGACCCTCAATACTGATGAACTGTGGTGGTCCGTTCAGACTCGGCTCTGCCCTAATGGGCCAACAAATTCCGAGCGATTCGCCTCGGGTTCTTTGCCGTCTTAAATTATTTGTTGTTCTTTAAGCATCAAATTCACAAACATGTTATTCCAGTAAATTATTGGATACATCGTTTCACATTTTTTCCGACAAAGGTTGGAGGAATTTCTTAAGACAACGCATAATGTGAACGTTACACAAAATATTACTCCCGAAATGTTAGTAAATGTTGAACAAAATACTGAGGTTTCTGACTCCTCAAGAGTTAAAGAAACAATGACATTTCGCAAAAATTGGAAATTATATCGATTATATTAAAAAGTTGCATGGAGACGCGTGGGAAATATTGATGAAAGTTGAAAAGGGACATCCAAAAATGGAATTTACTACTTTCAATAAGTAATATTTTTAAAACAGTAATTTTGAGAAATTTCCGGCGCAGCCACCAACATATTCTGGTTTCTTTTATCAAGAGAAGGACGTAATCTAAATTGACCATTTAAAGCAATGAAAAATTATTTATATCGTAACACAAATTAATAGACATAATTTTAATTAACATTAAATTAATTAATTAATTCTATCGTGTAGGTCGATTTAAGTAACAACAAGATTAGTTTCATCTCTCGGAAAACATTCCCTAGCAATCCGTATTATCCGTACAAACTAGGCGAAATCAATCTATCCAACAATCACATGCCAGTCCTCACCTACGATATTGTTTCCGGTACGTCCAAGGTACAGAAGTTGAACCTGTCGAATTGCGGTATCACGGAAGTTCGACGCTGTAAGTTTTAGAAGTTTTTCTTCTCGCTTCCAATTTAATCGAAGCGCCGCCTTTTTCCTCCTAAAAAATTTAATATTTCTACCTCGACGCCATTGCGTTTTTCTGTTACAGATATTATCGGAAATTTGACCAGCCTGCGAATATTGGATATGTCAAATAACAAGATCGAAAGTTTTGACGAAGAAGACGTCTTTAAGTTGCCGGAAAACATCTCTGAGCTGTACTTGTCTGATAATTTATTGAAGGACCTGCCTTGGAATGGGTTTAAGAACGTTAGCGATTTGAAGGTGCTCGATTTAAGATATAATAATTTCGAAGGGATCGGAAAACCGTTGAACGATATGATTGTAAAAGACGTGGATGTTTATCTTGAAGGTAAGTGACAAGGTTTTTTCCGTTTATTAATTTTTTCGGAGGGATATCGTTTGACCTTTTTTTAAACTACTTAAAATATTGGATTATAAATAAGAAATTTCCAAATATATATGTGTGCACATATATATACAAGGTTGGGCATCGCATTCGCGTCGGTTTAAATATAGGAAAAGCCATAACATATTTTAAAAATATTTTTGTTTAAGGCTATGTAGGTTCATTACTTATTTCTTATACTTTTTAAATAATTTAGCATTTTCAATTTCAAATATTCATTTTTTGCTATTTATTTTACAAATGTAGACTTTCACGAAGGTGACATTATTACTGCATAAATACAGCAGTTTTCATTTTGAACGTTCGCTAAAGTATTAGTTTTTTTTTACATTTAAGTTTGTTATAAAACTTTTGATAAGAAACTCTATAAGAACCTCACACATTGACCACACGGTCAGTAGCTAGTACTCAGTTTGAACAGCACTGTAGAATGCTAGAAACGACCTGAGATCTCTCTCCCAGAGCCACATTAATACTAACATCCGGCGCGATTGCTTCTGGGCTCGGCGTAGGAAGCACGGTTGTAAAATAGAACTGAAGCAGATATTGCAAATTACATAATTAGGTAAGCATCTAAACCAATCGACAATGGAGGCCATCCTTTGCCTGCAGTCTCTTGATTTACAAGTCCAAGAGGTGGCGATAGGTAAAATGAAAGAAGGACGAAGTTGTTAGGGGACGACTGAGGACAATCTATGTCTCTCCGTGGATAGATCAAAAACCAATAAAGAGCAGAAGTACAATCACAGAAGCTTCACATAAATTAATCAAGGATGCTAGGATAGGAGATTTTCATGTGAAAGTTACGGCGTTGGCCCTAACCGCAAACTACTTAACTGACCTCAAGGTTGCAAGCAGAAATATTAACCTAATTGACATAAAAAATTGCTATAACCAGAAAACAATTGATTTTAGACTGTTAACATGTTAGTGACGCTTTGTTAAGATTTTTGTGAAGTATTCAAAAATAAAATGCTTCGCTAGAAATAATTTCTTTAAATAGCTGTGAGCTTATCGGGCACCCCTTAAATTGTCTGGCTAAATTCCTTAAAAACGTCTTGAGTTAAGCATAGAAGACACATATTAACTTGGGCTTATTCAGCCAGTACTATCCAAATATGCAATAATATACAGGGTACCTAATTCAAATTTTTACAACTTTGGTGTGTAATTTCTTTTGAGGCGCTCAATATATATAAAACCTATTTTAAATCTTGCTCCCAATGAACCCGCAATGCCCCAAACAAAAATATCTTTAAAATATTTTATGGCGTTTCCTATATAAGCTGTCGCGTACAGCATTCGCGTCGGCTTATGGTATATTTTTATTGACCAACTTGGTTGAATAACAAAATTATTTATATTTGCAGGAAATCCTATTAACTGCGACTGCTTCGTGAGACCTTTTAAGCGTTACCTCTCCGGGCAATTAAAGATAAAAGAACTATATAAGACACTAAAATGTATAAATCCCCCGCATCTGCGTAAGGAAGCTATATTTAACACCGACGAAGATAGATTAAACTGCCCTACCAACGTCAACACAACGAGATTAATGCATAATCAACCAGGAGATTACGACGTAACGCCAGATCTGACGTACAGAGAGTTTAAAGTGTAAGTAATAACGATTGGTTTCAATTTGCTGCAATTCCACAATATTTCTATTTCTATTCATTGAAAGCTTTTTTCAATAAAATTGTAGGTTAATTAACAAAAGGAAATTTAACGCTGTAAAAAATGCAATACATGAGGCAACCCATTGATATTGCAATGTTTATAATATTACTTCTGGAAAGATATTAAGCTCTTTCTTGAAGACAACTTTTATCTTCAATGCTAAAGATATCGTATTTTTATTTCTTGAGGACACCAAGGATTCGTCTTCAAACGAATTGTGTATATAAACAATAGTCTGGTGAAGCGAGGTCTGGAGATCTTGAAGGTCCCACCGCGAAAAAATTTGAATGTAGAATGTACCTGACTTTGTGTTTTACATAGGTAGTCAATGCAAGGATCTGATATTATTGATGATACTTAAATATTAATTGTTGAGCTTTAGCTCGTTAACAACAGCGAAAAGAAAAAAACAAAAACCTTTTTTCCTTTTTTTCCTATATTCATTTCGTGGTTGTTTTTAATGTTTTTTTCTCATTTACTTATTTTGTTTGTTGTTGTACTCATCGTATGTGCAACCTGATAAAAATGTGTTAGAAATATTTCAGATGATTTGATTCTTAGACTGATTTGATTGACATTAAAGTGTTTCAAAAAATTTTAAATATTGAATAAAATAAAAACGAAGATACAAATAAAAAAAGGGGATATTAATCTTGAAAAGGCCAACGACACGTAGCAGTGAAATAAATGTTATAAAAGGAAGAAGAAGTCTTTTGTTAACGATTTTAAAACCCAGTAATTAATATTTAAGTAGTTACACCAAGGTCAATAGAAAAAAAAATAAAACGTATATTGATGATAGAGCGGTCTCCAGGTTTTCTACTTGCCTTGTATATAGTTTCTTTCCTTATTAATTGTCCTCCCGGCCGAGGTACCGAGTGTTTTATTTAAAAATTTAGAAATGGTTTTAACCCACTGCAGTGCTAGGATACCTCTTAATATTTTTAGTCTCTACTTGCCAAAAAGTTTGTACATGTTAAATTATGGTAGAAGATAGTTTCCCTCTATTACCAGAGGCGTACGGTAGTAATAGAGACTTACTTCCCTCTACATTCTACGCCATTATCATAATCGTCATAGTCATAATAGTATGTTTTGTTGATTCTTCATTATTTTCTGGTTAAGGAAGCTATTTTTAACACCAACGAAGAGCCCTACCAACGTGAATACAACGTCATTAAGACTCTGTAGTTACTATATGGACAATAATCAGTGAATCATTAGTGAAACATCGGTGAAACACAGTAATAGGGTATGGCAGCCACATATTAACTGTTTAGGGGGTTCTCTATTTTTGTTTGAAAATAAAAATTTGCCGCTTAACGAAAGCTATTGATTTAGCGAGGCTTTAATAACGTAACAGTCGGTAAGTACATAGCTGGTCATCTATGTAATTACAAAATGCGCAGCTCAATAAAACATTATTGTACAATTTACAATAAAAGAACGTTTCAGTAAATAATTAAAGTAACCAAATATTGAATGTTACTGTAACTAATGAAAGTAACTAGACATTAAATGTTGCGGTAAACAATAAAAGCATTTGTACACTAACTTTTAAAAGACAAAAGCTGGCATTCATATTAAAAACATGTTGATTTCTATTATTGGAAATTCAATCACGTTTTCGGTATCACCGGAAGTGACGTCAACTTTCTTATTTTCGGAAAGATGATATCACATTTGTTATATTTTCATTCAAGAACTGTCCCGATATACAACAATAAACGTTTTGATACTCCGTTCTTGTTTTTAAACAAAGTTAGCTAAAGAATTGTTTTTGTTGTTAACTGCAATATAATACTTATGCTTTAGGACTTCATCTTATATCTTTTAACATTAATTAGACCTTTACATATATTTATAGAGCAGGTAGCTGACGCAATAGGTAAAATAAACCGCTACTAAGGCCCATGCCAGAACCCATTAAAACTTATTATTACAGTAAGTAACCACCTCGCGAGTCTGCGATTATTAATTCACTGCAAAATGTATACCTAATGGGTGCAATAAACTTCCACGCACGAAAATATTAAATAACTTCGATATTTACCAATTTTAATTAAAATTAACGTATTTAGTTAATTACTTGTTATTTCTAGCAAGGAGAAGAAACTAAAAATGAGATGGCGTGTAGTGAAAAACGACGATATAGCTGACACCTACGTCGTGATCAGAAATATAAAGAACCCCAGTTTATACATCTACGAGACGATGTTGCCTTACACCCAGAGATCTTTTGAATTGAATAATACACTTACCTCAAAACTGCAAGCTACTGGGAGGAAATACCACGTCTGTATAATAGCGCTGGACAGCAAAGCATCCGTCAAGAGCTTATATCAGCCTCAATGCAGGGATATCACTCAAAGTAATTCTGAGCGAGTTGCGAGTAGTATTGTGGTGATGATAATAACGGGTTTAGTTGCATTTCTGTTGTAAATAGTACATAAGTTTATGGATGTATTCACACGGAATGTGTAGCACTTCTTGTTATTATTAGGAATTGTATGTAACACTGTGATATGTTCATAAAGCAAATATTTTAAAGTGTAATTGTTTCAAGATTTTATAGCGAAGGAAAAAATCGCAATATTTATATGATTTAAATACCTGTTTATATCTGTAAAATATAGGTTTATTTTATATTTTTATATTTGACAGTATGCAATGTTACCCTAGTTTTACGTGTCAAATTGTAAATAAAATTATATTAAATTGTTGTAGCTGCGTTTGAATTACAGAATCTTCTAATAAAATGTCTTTATCGCCCTTTAATCTTTATTTTCAGTTAAATTATGCTCGAGGGGGTGATGGCAGAAGACATAAAAAATAGGATAAGTCACTGTAATATGGCCAAAACGGGTTAGTTCTTATCGAATTTCATTTTATTGTAAACCGTTTTTTATTAAACTAAGTCAAAAAATAAGTGTTAAAAAAGTAATTTTATTGTAACAAAGGAAAGATTCAGGAAATTATTTGGAATCCACCAAATCCTATTTGAAAAAACAAGTGCTATTTCCTACACCAACTCTGCGACACCGCAGTGCTTGCGGATTCAATAGCAACGAAAATAAATGTGAGGAAAATATCAGATACATAGACCTTCATTGGTAGAGAGATTCCGTGGTACAAACGGACCAAATATCTTGGACTGGATTTAGATAGAAGGCTCTTATGGCAGAAACATGTCAGAGATATCATGGGCAAGGTCAATAAGACCGTTGGAATTGTTTACTCTCAATTTGTAGGCAAAGTAAACTGGATACGTGATTGTCTGGTGTGACGTGGGTCTTACTCTCATCAACAAATTACAAAGTAAAGTCCTACAAATGATTGCTAGAAAGCCAGGATATGTGAATAATAGTACGTTGAGGTGTGATCTGGATCTGCCGGTCGTGATTCGACCGCTACTAGAGCGAAAACTCCAAATCTCAAATTTTGAGCTAGACGCCAAATTTAAAAGTACGCCTATCCGGCGACATCTGTATAAAACTCTCTTCCTGCAAGGGGTTCTGTAGCTTTCACTAAAAGCGAACTTCAGTGAAATTTTGAAATTTAAAATCATGCATTGTACCTATAGGGCTTCATTTAAGGATGTTTTTACTAATCAAAGCTATCTCTGTATAACTTTTTTATTGACAAATGATATTGGAGGACCAATTATAATAACTCCAAATAAACTACATGCTACGTTTGCTTTATTAATCGATCAAGGAGTAATGTAAATCTAAATGAATTCTGAGGAACTGACCAAGAACTTCAAACTCAAATGTGAGTGGTAGCCATTGAAACACAACTTTTGGCCTTCAGTGGCTATGTCATCGTGATGGAGCAAACCGTCTCCGGTCATTTATTTCCTTTTCCCTTTTTGGCTTCACGAACTTGATACAAGATCCTGATAATGTTGGCATGTGTCCACTTGTTCTCTTAGTTTTGAATGAACCCATTGGACTCAAATTCTATCCGCTTTCAAAAATCTTTTCAAGAAATGTTCATTACCGCAAAAATAATTGGTTGGTTGTTTCGGTTATTTCTGTATCGCCGTAATTTTCGGACCATTGAATACAGTATCGTAGACTAAAATTTTGAGTTTCCATACTGGCTACATGCTTGTAAATTTGAAATCCAAAGGTAAAGAACACCGTGTCAGTTAGAGAATGAGATTCTATTTTCTAGTACCATCAGCTACGGTTATTAGGATTAAATAGCAAATATTTAATGGCGTGAATCACTAAATGTTAAAAGAAAATTAAAAATATACGAACAGGATACGAATTGGCAACACCTACATATAAAAATAGAACCAAAATGAGAACGCACAAAGGAATAAGAAGAGTTCAGACAATATTGTTGCCTCCAGCTCTATCAAAAACACAAACCCTAGTGGTGATAGCAAAAAAATTAATGAAACTAGAAAAGCAAACGTACGTAGAAACTAACAACGAGGATTCGCCCTTTCAGAGAAAAAAAATTAATTTATCCGGGGTGAACTTATTAAGTGCAAGCGGGTCGTGGAAATTGAGTAAAAACGTTTTCCATTCGATTTTTTTTTTACCGTATCCGTATGGTGGGCGGAGTAGATTACGTGGCTCGCATCACGCAGGCAACAGGGAGATCGTGGTAAGCTTTAAACGAGTTTCGGAAAAAAATCCAGTCAATTAGAAAACAGTGGTACCGGTTTATTTTTATAGGATCGCTTGGATTGTTATCCTGGTGAAGGGTAAATATTTTCCTGGATGATACGTTTGTCTTTTTTTTTTTACAAAAGGCTAAACCGTGTGGAAATGCCCAATTTATGCATCGCCTTCTATATGAATTTCTCTTTGAATAACAAAATTGTAAAATATTTCTATTTGTTGTGAAGTTTCAAGTTCAATATTTTTAAAAGAAAACTGTTTGCACTGGCAAGTAAAGGTGGTTCTAATAATGGAATGTAGCCATTTATTTCACATTACAGGAGCTTATAATCTTAGATAAACACACTGTTTGTTGGTTAGTAGAACTAATTTTCAAGCCAGACAAGATTCTTTTCGGGTTCTTACATCGAGTAAATTGAATAGAATTGATTTATCGGGAAAACCTCGGTCTCAAACAATTGAACAGCTCAACCTAATAACTAGTTGCATTTTAAAGAAGTTAGCTTATGAAAGATGCAGTATGTACGCCTATAGAATTTGCTCCATATATTTTTGAATAGTTATGCAAATTTAACTATTACGTAACTTGGATACACGTCGTTTACGATACGATATCATCACAGATCTGTTACCTGGTTGCAAAATATAGGTGAGTACGTTGCAATTTCCGTAATTCAGCTTATTTCATGCAGGAAAAAATGTCCAGTTCACAGCTCATATGTGCGACTATTTTCCATGATGTTACACATCGGAAACGGTTTGCGGTTAGTCGCAGTAATGTAGTTAATTCAATTTAAATAGCGTTTCTCTGCTCTTTTACGTGTCTGCTCAAGTGGGACGTCGCTTTTTTCCGCATGCATGTTTCTATGAAGTTCACGGGGATTCTTACATGTATGTATCTACATATGTATGTGTACACCACTGAACCAAAATTTCCAAACCCTTCACAATCAAATGAAGTATTCAAATAGAATCCCTGATTAATTCTATTACGTTTTGTGCTGTCGTACTATCGATGAGTTTGATTTCTTTTAATTTGCAATACATTAATTGTAATAACAACGAAATGTGCCTTTTTAATATACATCAACTGTTATCCTTTCCTCCGATTGTCTGCAATATTCGGTGCGCTTATCCGATTGCCAAGTCTTCCATGCAAAACTTTCAATTTTCAATCTTAATTTTTGACTCAAACTTAAATTATAAATTATTTTATTTATAATTCCGCTTCAGTTTTATTTGATTTTTTTTTGTAAAATTTTCGACATGAATACGTGTTTTATATGCTACTGTGCACCCATATTTACTAAGTATGTATTTATTATCTTATCTTTCATTTTTGCAGAAAAAATCAGTTCTTAAAACGTTTGCTTCTCTTGAAACGTCTTTTATAATAATAATGAAACAAGCTACCAACGTTCACCATGTGTACACGCGCGTTAGCCGTATTGCGGCTCATCAGTGGGAAGTAGGTAGCAGACTTGCCACTAGTCGAAGTCTGCAACTCACTTTCCACACTAAGGGTAACTAATCATGTGAATAATAATAATCGCAATATTGTTTGAGGGCGTCTGAAGTTGAGCATTAGTTATTTAAGAATAATTTTAAAATTGCATCATTGTAATTTTAGGTATGAGATTTCGATGCTGTTTTTCTTAGTTGACCCTGATTTCATGTTGGCCTAAGGTACTGCAAACTATTCGTTAAGTGCTTTGTTTCTATATAAAGTGTAGTAAAAAAATATTTCATTTTATGCTAACTATGATCGTTAGGGAAATTCATAATAAAGCATTAGGTTTATAAAAGTAATAGCAGACACGTTTGCAAGCACCTCTACAATTGCGACTGGAGATCCCTGACATCGCGAACTGTGATCAACAGCTTAATTAGTCAGAGAATTAATGACATTAATAATGATGTTACACTACCAGTTATTTATTTATTTTTTTATGTAACAGCTATTCCACGGCGAAACGCGTGTCTGTAGATAGTGGTTAGGTTGTAGTCCAAGTTTATTAGCAATTTCATTAATTCTCTGGCTAATTAGGCTGTTAGCCAATCCTTACCGCCCTTATTGATCGTGGTTGCAAATATTCCGACAAATTATGTGATTAGTATTTATACAGAAGTTAGTGGATGGGAGTCAATCTTCCGCTAATGTGCACTGATGAGCTGTTACACAGCGAATCGCGAAAAGTTTATAAGTATAGACAGAACGCTTCGTTTAAATTACGGAAGCTAGTATTGAATTCTGCTACAATCAACTTATTCAAATAGCTCCCCAGTAGCACAATTGGTTGGTTGACGATTGGCCATTAGTTGGTACAACGTTCTACGTGACGTTGTCCGTGACGGTTAGCCACAGTCGCCCAAAGATCAGGTAACTATACGAGAACGTTGTGAACCATTGTTCGGCCAAAAATGTAAATTGTTCGCACTTTCACGTAATACTCACATCGCTGCCAACGTCGAGCCAAGCGATCCGTGATCGGGGGCGAACATTGCGCCAACCATCTGCGCTACTGTGGCTTTTCAGAAGCAATATTCAAAAATTTGATTATTATTAAATCTGTACTTTAAGGATAATTTGCGAGCAAAGAATAAGATATTAATTAGTAACAGGGTTCACTTTCGTACCATTTTGTTGATTTTCATTCGCGGAGTTTTGTTCGGTAGTGTACAGCATATAAGTTACTGTGTAATATGATGGAGTATCAAACGGTGGTTCTCACAATTATGTATAAAATTAATTCGTTATAGCCGAACGAGAGATAGAGAGGATATTTACACGTTAAAGATAGTAGGTATTTAATTTACGATTAATTAGCGATTACGTATTAGCAATTATGGATATAACTTATTAACGATTGTGGGAAAAAATGCACATACACATTCGTGTAATGCATATTAATTAATTAAGCGTGAATAAAAGTGGTCCTTAAGGAAATGTAGGGTTAAACTGCAAATTCGCAGCATTGAAAATTACTCACAATTAGATATACAACAATTTTATCTCATATGCTGTTTATTAATTAATATGCAGATTTACGTTTTACCGTCATAAATAATCAATCAACATTAATGTTTTTCATTATTCTTGTTAAAATGTAACGTGTATGAGATATTTTATAAAGAACCTTCAATAAATCTTCAATTTGAAGAACAAAAAATGAAGAATAGAAACAAATTCAACATTTAGATAAGAAGTAGCCTTAGTAGCTTAGATCTAAATTCAATATTGCAGTAAATAAAACACTTTATTGAACCAATGTACACTGCCATTCAGCGAAGATCGGTCGTACAATAAAAATCTATTATATCACACTGTATACAATTATTAATACATAAAATTAGAAAAATATTAAGCATACATTCTTTTCTAAGGGATTAAAGTCATAAATTATTATGTAAAGTGGAAATATTGCGACAAACACAATAAAGTCTCTTTTATTATCATTTCAAGAATTTCTCAGAAGCACCGATCTTTTGAAACGGGTCGTTTGGGGATTATTAACGAACAATACATTTAGGAAATATACCGCAGTATCATTCTTGTTTATTTATCGCAGTCGTAAAGATATAAATTTGCTTCATTTTACTGTTAAACGTGTGTTGGTGTGCATCTGTCGTTTTTGCGCGAAAGTTTTAAGAAAATTTATTTCAAAATGGCACGTGGCAAGCCTACCAGTGTAGAAAAACGTTCACG